>VXBJ01002088.1:431538-446343 GCA_013400055.1 Nycticryphes semicollaris | reverse complement strand
AAAGAAAGAAAGAAAGAAAGAAAGAAAGAAAGAAAGAAAGGAAAGGGTTATTCAGAAGATAATGTAAACCAATATGTAATTTCTCATTTAAGCTCATTTCTCCTTCAAAACAAAAACTAATCGCAATCATATCAGAGTGTAACAAACAGAAAACATTGCCTTCGCTAACTCCTGTGGATCAGCTTAGTAAGCCATCCTTTCGATCTGTATGCATCCTTCTTAACACTGGGATGCAATACTGGTTTTGCTATATGCTCGCTGGAGAGGCAGGTGGGACCTTGCTTTCCAGCAGCAGATTGGCAGAACTTTGTGTCTTCAGCTCCTCAGTGCTGGCTAGCACATTTCCCCCCACTGGGTACAAGAGATGCTAGAAAGCCAGGGATTTAGTGCTGGCTAATTCTTATGCCAGATTTTCTCTGGTGAGCGGATACTTGGGCAAGCCTTTTACTTGAAAAATCTAACAGGTGATCTGTAACATGGCAGAGCTGCCATTGCAAGTTCAGACAGTTAAGTGTTTTCTTCTAACCCCATAACATAGTGCCACTGCCTGGTATGGATGGGGTGATGAGAATATTTCAAGGAACTGTTCTCATATGTGTGTCCACAGCTAGGTATGAAGACAGTCACACACCGTAAAATAATCCCTCACCTCCTCGTCAAATCTCTCTTCTGTCCACAATTAAAGCCCCTTTATAATTCCATTTTTTTGCCATGTTGACAACAGTTTATCTATCGCAAGTGCATAGAAATTGTAAATACATCACCTGTTAGTCTTCCTAGTCATCTTTCATATCTCTCCTTCAGTTATGAATGCCTTGGAGAAGAGACCATCCTTGCTTAGTGCCTGGAAATTCCTTAGCTTTTATGGGGAGCTACAGAAAGTTAAAAAAAATGATGCTAGATTCTATTTTCACTAAACAAACAAACAAACAAACAAAGCCAAAGTTACAACCTGTTTTGGTGCAATTATACTGTAAATAGGCCACAAACAGTCAAAGGGAAAATAACCCACAGTATTCACACCATTGAGAGACAGTGTAGTGGTAATCACTGTTCTTCCCTGCTGTTCAAAATATTTTCCAAGTGTTCCCAAAACCGCATTGGCACCGGAATGTGGCCCAATTCAGGGGCTTTAATGCTACTGCTAAGTAGAAATTACTTTTCTCCTAGAAATTTTCAGTGAAAGAGTCTCTATGTTGCCAAAACAAAAAACCAACCAAAAAACCCCCATAGCTATTTAGCTATTTATGCAAAAGCACTAGAAAAAGGCAGACACCATCAAAAAATGACAAGTCAGTCTTACGTTTTAAAAAAATTAGCCCAATTAAGGAAAAAGTACAAATATTGAGATTTCAAAATCTGGTATGTTCTATCTGAAGATGCAAAAAAATATTTTCAGTGTTGGTTACCAAAGTTAATAGGGAACATAACCTCTACTTTATTCATAGGGAAAGGGGAACAGGAATTTGCCTTCAGCTCATTCTTTCCCTTTTTTCCCCAAGAATTGTTACACTTTTCTTGCCACACAGAGAACCAGCATTTAAAACTGGTGTTTGAGTTTACCTTTAAGACTACAAACCTTCTCAGAGAAAATGGCCACCTCTGCCTATTGTAACACTATAGAAGAGCTTTGTCTGAGATCTGTTTCTGACCTTGATGCAGGGAGATGCTGCACTTTTCCTGCCCTTCGTGGAAAAGGTCTTTTTCATTTGACACCCATGCTCAACACTTCCAGATATTTCCCCTCTATGACCTTTTATTTCTCATAATCCTTTTGGACTTTGTAATAGCTAAGGATACTCTTATTTACTGTTACTCCATTAGTATCTTGAGGTCTTAACTAGCACCAGGACCCCATTGCAGTATGTGTTGCGCGCAGCACAATTCAAGGCATTCTCACCTTAAAATGCTTACAAATTAAATGAATGAAGCAGACTCAGGCTGGGAGAAGGAGATTGCATCTGTCAGTGCATTTAAGACCCTGAGCCCAGCATCATACAAAAATACTACAGCTGAGGAAGTTTGCAGAAAATTTCAAGATCCATCTCGTTAACAAAGTCATTCTCCATGAGCAATCATTCAGCTCTATGTGGCACAATTAAATACTCACTGGCCTCCAGAGAGCACAAGCTGACTCTCTAAATGGGTGATTAAGGTGTTTGCCAGAGAGGGGCTGACACAGGTTTCAGGCCTTTTTCCAGAGAATGCGCAATGTAAAAGAGTTAAGTGTTCATCAGTGCAGGTTTTTCCCCGCCCAAGTTACTGCTCCTGACTGATAATCTACAAAGTTGTGCTTCATCTTTCCGGTCCACAGAATACTTAAATAATCAACTTGAAAGGATATAGATGATATGGGACTCTCACTCCAGAATAACCACCAGCACAGGGAAAGAGCCTGCCGCTCCCTTGGATACTGTTTCAGGTTCTCTTGATGAGTTACAGTGCTATCTCCCGGGAACCTTCTGACGTGGCCTGAACACTGAGCTACTGTGATGAAAAAAAGTCACTCTGCTTTTTGTCACCTCTTTCTTATGGGCTGTATCTTGTCTGTGTAGGTAATGGTTGGTGTGATAACCAAAGGTAAAGTTTAGCCCAGGCTAGAAAGAAGTGCTTCATTGTCATTTCATGTTTATCACTAATCCAACATAATTGCAGACTGCTGCCAGAAGTGGTGGTCCCGCCTCCATCACCTTGCCTTCCCCAGCCTCCAGGCAGCACACTGACACCATATTGCTTATGCCAGATCTAGCAATGAGCTGAGTATGGGGCTTGTCAGGTCAACTAGTTGATATGACAGAAAATTAATGGTTTTTTTAGAGCTGGGGGCACTTCCTAAGCCTTAGTGACTACCCTATGGCCACTCCCATTGCTATCTCCAAGATAAAAGAGCCAGCAGGACTCTACCTCAGTAGGAATACTCAAATATACCAGGGTAAAAAACCCACCTTAAGAGTGGAGCAGACCCAGTCCTTGGCTTTTCTTATTTATTTTCTGAAGAGATTCCCCATTCATTGTGGTGATGTCAGGACAGTAACATAAGCTAGATACGCTGCACTGAATTTTACAGTGCCTAGATCATCTTTTGGATCTGGGTCACACTGTGATGGTGCAGGTGGTTTCAAATATAAATGCAGGCCATCACACGGATGGAGCATATATTCCTGACAAAACTGGCAGCTTTACCTATGTTTTTCTGTTTGAGAAATGATTC
This sequence comes from Nycticryphes semicollaris, assembly GCA_013400055.1. Classification (NCBI taxonomy): domain Eukaryota; kingdom Metazoa; phylum Chordata; class Aves; order Charadriiformes; family Rostratulidae; genus Nycticryphes; species Nycticryphes semicollaris. The sequence continues at coordinate 443,132 of VXBJ01002088.1, read as the reverse complement.
ATAAACAATCAGATTGGTTCTGGCTCTGTGTAGCAGATTGCACTCGAGCACACGGCAGCCTTCTAGCCGAAAGCTAAGCTGTATCACCCATTGAAAGTACAAGCCTTCTTTAGCATTTAACACTTCCTTAGCATTTAACAGCCAAACTCAGCAAAGGGCCAGCCTTTATTTTTCCTTTGTCCTGCTCACTCTCCTAAGGCTCAAAAGATTGCAAATGCCTCTGGAGTATGAAAGCTTCAAATCCAATGTAGACTGGCTATTATTCCCTTCAGCATGGCAGGAGCTGCGATGAGTGCTCCTCTTTGTCCTGGTTTGATTTAAAACTCATGTTTATTATTAATTCTGTCACTTTTTAACCAGACTTTTAGTTTGGAAAGTAGCCAGCTGACAACACAGGGCAATGCAATGCCCTGTACCTCTGCCGGACTTGCAGAGATCGTCTTTATAAGATCAGGGTACTTGCTTGGGAAGGCCATCGTGATTTTAGGTGAGACTAGACAACTAGCAGAAGAATCTGCTCTAAGGGAAATATCTTGCCAAGTTTTATGCAGGCAGTGACAGGATTAGAAAGACACTGCATGTGGCACGCAACAGTGGACACATGAAGAGTCTTCTGAGTCCCTTATTCTACCACACGGATTAAGTTGCACACTCTAAAAAACATGGTCCTTGCACAAAGGAGCAGAATAAAACAGTCTGGCTTAAATCTATTCCTGCTTGTAAATATAAATTAAATCTTTGTTCTGCTGCTTTTGTCTTTGTGGAAATTTTCATTGGTGACTCCTCTGTCATCAGTTTGGCCCTGACAAGTAAAAATCATAAACCGTTCTAATTTCACAAGCTCTAGGAACGTGCTCTTGGTATCTTCCTATCTTGGCTGGGGTCAACATGGAATTACAGAACCCCAACCAGAGTGCACTGGTACATCACCTTTTGCCCACCCTCTTCTGTGCAATCGTTTTGGAGAAAGCTACAAATCTAGGCCAGAGAAACTAGATTCGTAACATTCACTGTTTAAGTCTCTCACTCGGGTTCTTTTCCTGCAGCAGGAACTGACATACTGTCAAAGGTGACAGCACTATGCCAGTTTATTTCACCAGAAGACCTGGCCTTTTCTTTCCTCCCGCCTCCCAAGCTCAGCTGCTCCCATTATATGAACACTGGCTCACTCCTGTCCTTAATAAAATCTCCATGCTCCATATGCTCCCTCAGCCTCACTTTGATTAGTGCTCCCAGAGTCTTCCTCACTGCTGACGTCGAGTGCATGCACAGCTCTGTAATTTCCCGACAGCCTTTTTCAAACACTGGCTTTTAATCAGACACTGTTTTACCAGCACTTCCTTCTCTCACAAAGTGCCTTTGAAGTGAGGCCGCTGATAGTGGTGGGGTTCCTTCTCCGCTACCCTTTCTTCTTGTTTCCATACAGGATTCTAGGACAGAATTTTGTAGTTTTTTGGATGCTTTGAATATATTATTTTTTTTTTTTTTTTGTGTTGTGATCCTAATTTCCTTCAGGATTTCTTCTTCCTCTCCTGGGAAATTTGTCTCTATTTCTGGCATCTGTCCTTCCTAACCCTCCCCACTTTTTTTTTTTCCCTTCCAAAGACAGGGGAAAAGAATCCATTTAATATTTTTCTGTAGTAACGTCTATCTCATCTGTCAATAAATTACCCTTTGCCATCTCTGGGAGACCCCTTTGTCTCCCTTCACTGACCTTATTCTGTACCTTGCCTGGTTTTTTTTTAAGGGAGGATGCAATATCCCTGGGCTGTCATTCCATGAAGAACAGCTGTCATTCCTCCCATAGTGTATGCGTACGTGTTTGAGGAGGGAGGGGAAAGAGAGGGGGGAATTAGGGGAAGACAGGGAGCTGCTATTGGGAAATATTCACAGTGGTGAATGGTTTTTTTTCATTCATGACATTCAGCTGCAATTCTGTCTTTTTCTTCCAATGGTGTTAGATATTTGCTTTTCGATTAACAGAAATCTAACGCCCACATATCTGAAATATAACTACAAGAATATTTATTAAACACATTTTTTAAAGTCGTTATGTATGCATTTTATAAATTCCTAATTTCTTCACAGTCTGAAACTGTGAATGCTATCTCACTGTCAGAGCTGCAGCCTGATACTATGGAGTAGCCTTCAGAAACTGTATCTGTGGCTAAAAAATATATATGACTTTTCCACATATTTTCATTGTATCAAACTGGTAATGCTCACTGAGTGGGTGAAAAAGCGTGCCATAGTCCTGCATGCAACTAGCTAGCTGTGCAGACCTGCATGAGGAAGAGACAGACCCGTGAATCCATCAATTCCTGCCCTGTCCTTACTCCTTCTTGTGCTGTTTGAAGCACTGCAGACTTGCAGAGAAGTCACCACGGAGCATTCCCTGTGTATCTTGTGGTCCAAGGGCTGCTTTGTGCTGGTCACATATAGCACAGGCACAAGTTCCTTTCTCCCTGCCCCTGCTCCCTCACACAATCTCACCATAAATTAGTTCATTTTGGAAAAGCAAATTCTGGCTTTGATAAAATTTTAGCAATATCTTTAAAATAAAAGAAATGAACGAAATCAACTGAAGATGCCCTCATGTCTGTAGCATCTGGTAATTACACTTTTTAATGCATTTATTCTAATAATATGGATGGGATATGAGGAAATGCAGTTATTATTTATGAAGCAGGTGAGCATTAGAGACACACCAAAGTGACCTGAATGTAGAAGACAGAGCATATGCAGGAGCCCTCACTCTCCAAGTATCTGAGTCAAAAACCCGGTGGAACACACTGTGACTCGTTTGATCTGCTCTTGGGCTTTCCTTTGTTTGTAAACCAGTGACAGGCACATGTGTGTCACAGGCCAAATCCAGGCAGGGAGAAACCCAGGGCACCCCTCTGGATCTATGTGCTCAGAGGTATTCAAAGGCCCCAGATTAGCCAACGCTAGAGAGAGACTTGAAGAGCTCATGCCAAATCTAGAAGGATGTCTAGATGTGACATACATATCTAACTTGTCACTTCCATGTCCTGTGCTAGTAGGACATCAGCAGAACCTCTTTTCTCTTAAAAGCACTATACTAGTTATTTTACAACTGCTTTGTGACTGATCTGTGCTCTGGCCCTTTCTCTCTCATCTGACAGCTCTGACTCACAGTCTTTGTTGGATTTAGCTGCCCTAACTGAAAATGTAACCCATCTCTACAGCCAGAGGTAATAAATTCTTGAGCCACCACAGCAAAATACACTTATATGATCTTGAATTTAATCACTTATTTCTGCAGTCCTCAGTCCAGAATATCAGACTAAATTGGTATCAGCTGAATTCAGGTTAGTGCATCAGGCTACGAGCTGAAACAGTTAGCAGTGGACATACTATTCATTCAGCCACCTCTTCTTTGTGTTAACTATCTCCAGCACCTTAGTAATGCAGGCAGCTGAAGATGATAATACCTCAAATTTCTCCAGGGTGAATCACGAGGGCTTGGGAACCTTACTTCCCTGGGATGTAGGATCACGATACTGGGAACAGTCTTGTGCCTTCAGGGAGTAAGGCTCAGTCTGCATACAGAAAAATGGTTTTCAAATGTGTCCTCCTACTGGTAACACCAACCCTGCTCCACTGCCAGGAACAAAGCTGGGAGTCTTGTGAAGAATGGCTCCTGGCTACTGCCACCTTCAGGACTACCCCACGTAATTATTCAGGTCTTTTGTAAAAAGACACCTGTGGCAACTGGCAGAGATCTGCACAAACATTACCAGCCTTGAGGCTGAGAAACTGTTAAATAGCCTTAGTAATAGAATATTAGAACCTTGATGATGAGGGAGCGTGGGTGGAATAATTGTCTGCTCAGAAAGGGGCGCCTTTTTCTGATTCTATTCATGTAGCTGAATCCTTATCTCCTGGATAAATAAAAACAAACCTCCCCAGTTATTATTGTTCTTGTTCACCTTATGACTCTTGATTAGATTTACCACAGATACATCCCTTTGGCAATGAAAGTGGAATCAACACATTTCTGATGCACTCCAGTGGAATTCTCACCCCTGCTCCACCTCAGACTGTCAAGCTCCTAATTTTCTCAATGGCTGTTAATTACTTGTCCTTCTAGCTCATGTCTGAGATACACCTTTCCAAGAGATCACTCACTCTGATCAACATACTGTTCTGTATCACTTTGAATCTTTATCTTATTTTTAATCCTCCATACTTGGAACCGAACCTGATACCTTTCTGAAGAGAGAAACTCATGGTGATAGCTGCCTCATTCAGGCTGCTTCTCCTTTCTATATTTTTCAGTGTTTTCCCAGATGAGGCCCCAGGATTATTGCAAACCAGTCCCAGGAAGAAATGCTGCTCAATTAGGCGAAAAGAAACTTGAAGGAAAAAAGGAGTAGAGCCAGCAAATTGCTTGAGATAACAATCTCCCCCCACCCGAGTGTCTCTGTAACTAAGAGGATTAGCTGAACTTTCTGTGTCACACCAAAACTGACAATAAGCAACAGTGACTTCCCCCCGCTGGCACTTGTACCTTCACATGTTTCATTTTCTTGCCCATACTACTGCCTTGCCCCTTGCTGATTGTATGACAAACTTGGGGATGAACATGATGGCTCTTTCCTTTCCTTTAAGATTTATGACTCAAAGCCAAACAAAACCCAACTCTAGTTATTACATGCTCTGTTTCCTCCTAACAACAACTCACTTTTTACAGTATAAGCTAACCAAGGAAACATGGAAATATGGTCTACTTGATCTCACCTGATCTATCTGCTGTTTGCCAGAGACACAAACAGCAGCCTCAGGTCTGCTACCACTGGAGCAGGCATAAAGATGTCCCATGGGAGCAGGACAAAATCGGCAGAATATATAAAGCAGAAGTCCCATCAAAATTCAACGTGACTGAGGCTCCATGTAGATACAGCACTGACAGTAAGGAGTTGTATGTTTATTTCAGGTAAAAATATAACTTTGTGTGGTAGGAGAGCTACCCACGGTATTTTTGCAGTGAAGGGAAACGAACTTTGGTGAAGGACTCTGTCACCAATTATAGTATCAGTCCCATGTTCCTCTGACAAACAGTGGACGCATGGTGAAAAGAATATGTCTTGTAGTTGAAAATGATCAAACATCAAATAATTCCAGTTTCTACAGTAAACCAATTCCTTTTTCCTGAGTTGTGTAGAACACCACTTTAAACCAGGAGAACAACTCCTTTCCATGACCCTGCCACAGACCTTGTACAAAGAGCGTAAGTTTGTTCCAAAAGACAAGACAAAGTGATGAAAAAAGGAAGAGTATTCTCCCATTGACACTTGCTGCCTTCCCTTCTCTGCCTTGAGTTTCCAGAGAAGACCATACCAGGTGATGGAAATATGAAAGGTGAATGTCTCTAATACCTCAAGGGCCACACACAGGCACACTGACCAAGTAAGCAGCTGTGCCACAGTAAGGAAGGAAGTGGAAAGCAAGAAGAGGCAGGAGCAACAGAAATATTTTCACATTGATGTAAAGTAGATACCAACACTTAAAAAAGGAATGATGCAATAAAACAAATTGGGATGTGGGACTCGGGTGATTGCCACCAGGGTAGGGATTGAGGAAAAACGCTGGCCCAGCAAAATCTGCAGAAGTATTGGGGCTGGGTCATAAAATGCATGGGACTTGCCAGTTGCTATAAAGCGTTTTACTGAAGTAGGCATCTGTGCTGCATACCCTCTCGTTGCTACATAACTCCCTTAGCCTAAATTAAATCACTATGGCATTTCTGCCATGTTAAACGGTGCAAACAGGTACTCTCAGGCCACATAAATTCAGCAAAGCAGTGGTTTGGGGGTCCCTGTACAGCTTTATTTGTGATCAAAGGGCATGGTGTTGTGGGGGAGAAATAGCTCCAGACAGATTTAGAGTTTTACTCCAAAAATCTGAGGCATTGTAAAAAATGCCCAGTGTATTGCCATGGGGTAAGACTGCCTTGTCACTCTATAGCAACCCCTGTCTCGCCTATATGGAGCAGCAGTTATAGTTCAAAGGGATCTAGGTCCATTCTCTTTCCCCATTTACATGAAATGGGACTAGAGTGGAGCGTGGCAGGCTTTTAACAGTGCCTCGCAGCACTGCAAGAGTTCAGCCTAGAGAGTGAAGGACACCGTGTCCAATTGAAATTACAGAGGAATTTGGGGTAGGCAGAATGTAATTACACAATTGGAATTTAAACTGTGAAATTAAAAGGAAATATTCAAGGATGAAGGGGCAGAAAGAATCCCTAATCTCCAGCCAGGCTAGGCTGTGTGCCAGAAAAGTCCCTTTCTGAAGGGGGAATAAGCAAAAAGACTGTCCTCGAAGAAAGAGAGGTAGAGAATAAAGACAATGTTTTCAAAAGCACCCTAAACTCCAGCTGTGTGTTTGTTTCACAGGCTATGTCTATTCTACAGAAAACCTTGCGGTTGCTAAAAGGTGTCAGATGTGTCCCTCTTGGCCCCCTCTTCACTGAGGTCAAAACCAATTTGGTCCTTCATGTAAGCAGCACCAATGTGTTCCCAAGGTCTACAGCAGGAAGCGTGCTGTACGTCTGGTTGAAAAACAGGAGTGCAGCCCTCTTTTTCATATCGGTGCAAAACTGTGTTTCTCCTTCTATCTGGGGTCTGACAGACTGCAGCCATTCTTGCTGTAGTATCTGAGCATTTCCCAGTCTGGATCTCAGTTAATAATCTTCAGAACAATAAATACTATGTATTTTTAAGGGTTCCCTGGTAGTAAGGGGAGGCAGAGAAAACCACTGAAAACAGATCTGTGACAGTTTTGAGTGGCATCTTGAAACAGTCTATTGCAAATCCCACTCCCCAGGAGACCTGAATCAAGTTGTAGGATGCCATTGTTGTCCCCCTTGGAGTAGAGAGACAGGTAGAGACAGAGCCAGCCTTGTGGACCTCCGCAAGAGGAATGACGACGAGCTGAACAGCGTCTTTCAATCAAGGCACAATAGAGAGAATTGGGGACTTGTTTTCTTGAGCTGCCCAGCCACACGTGTAACTGAAAAGAAGTTAGTTAATTTCTCTGCCTTAGTTTACTATTGCTAAAAAAGCACAGTAATAATTTCCTTTATCTTCTAAGTTGGCTATTTGTAAGGCGTAATTGATTAAAATTGGAAGGCACTCAGATGCTGTATTGATGACAACCATTGAAACGCGTACAAAAAATTGAGCTAGAAAAAGCAAGTGCACCCAAAGCTGCAGAGAGTGAGAAATAGATTGAAAAACCCACCTGAAAAGATAAGTGTCCTCTTAGTGATTACCTCTCCCTTTCCTGAGGATGTGTGAAGGTTCTGAATTACAGGGTTTTTTTAAAATATGAAAATGAAAACCACATTTCTTTTTGTCTGTGCTCCCTTTCTTATCTCCAAAAAAAGCAGTTACCTACACCTGGCAGGGGCAGGGTATTATGAGATGGTGCAACTTTCCTGCTACCATTTCACTAGCTGGAAGATTCAGAGGATCAGCGACAACTCTCAGAAATAAGAGATTTGGGGTCATCCTTTCTCCAATCCAGAGACAACAAAAGAGGGACAGAAACAGAGCTAGAAAGCAATCTAGTTAAAGCAGTCAGGGGAGCGTGTAGGGGAAAATAGCAGCTTACATATGCAATGGACAGTCTCCCTTTCTCTTCTGCTGTTTGTGCTCAGCACTCACAAGGTGCATAGGAAGGAGCTCTGAAGAGGAAGCAGAGCATAATGCTGGAAAGACAAAGTACTGGTGGGTCTCAAGCCTCGGGGGCAAGGGTGGACTGTCTTCTCCACGCTTGGGAACAGGAGTAGGGTGGGGAGCAACCCAGGAGAGAAAGGAAAAATAGCTTTGTGGTTCAAGTGCTGAACTGTACAGCTTCAGAGCACCTAGGACCAGGACCACATACTGCTAATATCTCTGCTGTGACACTGGAGCAAGCTATGCATGGTCTTTATATTGCTTTTCTTCACTTCTCCTCAATAAAGGAGCTACTAATCCTTTTTCTTTGCCTCCATCTCTCTAAATTGCAAGCTTTTTGAGACTGTCTTTGGCTGTTCATATCTGTAGCACGTTAAAAAAAAGAGACTGTAACCTCTGTAACTATTACAGAGATTGTAACAGAAAGACTGCCAGTCTCTCTGTAAGGGTGTGTATTGCACATGAAAAATGGTAAACAGAGATACAAAGGTAATTTAACTAAAGGTGAGACAATCTGAACAGGCTGAAAGTAAAAGGAATGGAGAGGTTTTGGGGAAGTATGCATGAGAGTGTTAAGGGGCAAAGAATGACTGTCTTGAGACAGAAGACTCTGTTGCAGTACCTGGAGGACAAATGGGTAAGCTGAAAAAAACATGACTTTAGAAACAGGGCCTCCTTGAGAAAAGAAATCTGATGGGAAGAGAACATGACAGAGGGAAGGGACATTGTGTGAGAAAAGCAGCATCTGGGATTCACATCTGAGCAGCACAGTGGAATTGGAGCAGAGCAGATAAGTTTGCTCTTGATTTCTCTACACACTAGAGCTGTGTGAGGAAAAGGAGAATTTCCTCTCCAATGTGCTTTTTGCTTAAATATTGCCATTTGTGTTTATTTTGCCCCCTGCCTCCCCACCTTAAAAAAAAAAAAAAAGTCTCTGAAACACCACTGAAATAATGAATTAATTCTAGCAGGAGACGGGAAATTCAGAAGGTGATATAGCCATCATAGAAAATCTGGGGTTACAAGCACAAGCAGAGCAGGCCAAAGAGGCCTAGGAACTGGGAGGTATCTGGATCAAAATCAAAACAACAGATACACAGAACTCTGCAGATACACTGCAGAGCTTCAAAGGATCATGAAATATTGTTTCTTCCCTCTACAGGTGCGTTGATTTTGAACACTGTGTTAAAAATTGTTGTTTTTCACTGCCAGAAAATATTTTTAAAGTAAAACCCCAATGAGAGGTGATTCTACGAAGCTGACAAGTCCAGTCAGAGAACAGAAAGAGTCCTGCAAGGCACTCGCTGCTTTCGGCTCTGTTTCAGCAGAGGATGTATGCACTTTCTTAACCACCAGTGTAAGCCCAGCCTCACTGACTGCAGCCAACAACTCAGTTTCCTACTCAAGTCTTTTTGTGAAATGAATCTACAATGCTCAGCTTCTCATACAACTAAGCTTCATATCACCGCTGTGTCCAATTATCTCAAATTTCAAGCTTTTCCAGCAAGTTGCTCACGAGTAAGACACCAGCATGGCAAGTAACATCTAATAATAAGTTTGCAGAAATCACAAGCTGTTCACAGACAACTCACAACTAAAATAGAGGTAAAATTTATCTGATAAATTATTCATCACTAATGATTTGGCTAGCTTTCCTGGATATATAGCCACAGGGATGTATGACACCTTGGGGAAGGCACTAGATAGAGATGCATTCAGAGGAAACTAGAGAAGAGGACGCAGACATAGGAACAGAGCAATCTTTAAAGGGAGAGGGAGAGCAGCAGTGTGGCCAAACAGAATTAAGTTCTCTTTAAAGCCAGTCCATTAGAAAACACAGAGCGGGTTAGTAACTACCAGAAAAAAACCTAGTAAGCGTTTGTTTTCAGACAGCTTTTCTTTGGCAGTTGTAGTCTCCACCTAACTGTGGAGAAGCTGAGCAAGAGCAAAGGCTAAATCAGGTGTGGTAATAGGAGGAAATTTTCCCCAGTGAGAAGCTGCTGCTATCAGGGAAGAGGTTACTAGGAAGTAGCATGCAGGACTGAGAAGAGTCTATGGGTGAGATGGGAAGATACGGGAGAGAATATTCAGCGTAGGCAGGATTAAAGCTGTGCAGAGTCTTAATCTAGGCAGCCCTTTCTCTACACCTTTATCTGTCATGGTGCAGCCACTCTGTGCTGCAGTGCTGGTATAACCTGGCCATAAAACTGGATTAACTGGCCCGTGAGGATCATGGCTGAACAGAAGAGGAGAACGACAATATGCCTTTGTTTACATGTTCACTTCTGTGAGTGAAACACTGATCTCCACGAGACAAAGTGCTTAATTACTGTTATGGAATATCATCAAATGAATGTACAAGAGTAGAATTAGTGTTAAGAGGAAGGTTTTTTCTCTTTCATAGCACAGTCCATTCCCACTAATGTTTACTGCAGCATCAAGAGGTTATTTTATAGTACGAAAAAAAAAATCCCATTACCAGAGGAACTTATTTTTAAATAAAAATGTCAAAATTACCTTTCTGATTCAGCCATTGGAGAGAAACCCTGCTGTCTCCCCGTTCAGCCTTTCCTTTCTGTCTCTTCCCTACCAAGCAAAAAAACCCCTGTGACGGCCTCCTATACGACTCATAATTTCTTCAGCAACAGCATGCAAGAACAAGATCCTTGCCAGTTTCTCTTATTCCACAAGGTTTTGAGCCCCAGAAGAAAATCCGTTTTGGACTCTGACCCATTGAAGTTAATGACTCTTGGAAAACGTTAAGGCTGAGTCCTTAATGAATGCCATTCTGTACCACCTTGTGTTTCTTCTTCTTTTTATGGATGTACATTACAAAGCAGAGGGATAATGTGTATTTATGCAATATTTACAACGTCAGCAAGTTTTATTTTTACTCTGTCAAATCTGTCAGGAACCAGCAAAGTTTTGCCACTGCCACTCTGCCTGTTTAGCTGATTGCTTGTCTCGATTTGGAAGTTTTTCATCTAAAGCTAGCTTTGTTGGTCCCTCTAGTCTCTTACGATTACTCTACCCCCTTTCAGTGAGGGAGGCACGAAGCCCAACTCCCTCTTCCTTTCGGGTTAGTCAAATTGGATGTGGAAAGTGGGAGAGAATAAAGCATTTGTTCGAGCAGGACACCCCGGGAGCATTGTACAGCCCAGAACGAGGGGCATGTTACAGCGGCTTTCTTAAGAGCGGAGAATCACTCGCTTGTCATTGCTCTTTTCAGAAGGCAAAGCAGAGCAGCACCACTCACACGCCCTCCTCCACGCGCAATCGCGGGTTCTGTTATTTCATTTCCTCTGTATGCCATTCCTTTTTATTCATAGGGGATTAATTTCCCTCGGAGCTCGGGGAGTACCTGCGGTGCAGACGCAGCTAACGCTCGCGATTTTCACACCACCGCCTGCACATACAGCTCTTTTCGAAACGCCCTTTATCAGCCTCACGCTTCTAATTCGAAGACGCCGTCGTCTGGCTGCCTCGCTTTTACCACTGCGGTTAACTATTTGCGCCGCTCCCCGGCGGCCCAACAGTTAAGGCAGGCCGTACGAGGCAGGCTGGAAATAAGCCCCTCCACCGGCAGCAACCCCTCCCTGCCGTTTGGGCCTGCCCCGCCACCGGGCCTATCGCCCCCCGATGCCGTCCCCGCCGGGCTCAGCCTCCCATGACCCCCCACCCCGCGCCACAGGCCGGGAGAAAAGGAGCAACGGGNGGGGGGGGGGTACAACTGAACCGTTGGGCGCGCGCGGCGCGGCGGTTTACACGTTAACGAGCCCCCCGGCCGGAGGTGAAGAGACAAGCGGGTGCGCGCCTGCGCGGTGACGCGCAAAACCTGCCCGGGGGAGACAACATGGGAGAATGGGGGCTGGTGGCGGTGCTGGAAACTGA
>VXBJ01002088.1:408233-429440 GCA_013400055.1 Nycticryphes semicollaris | reverse complement strand
TTCTTTTTTTTTTTCTCTTTCATTTATATCTGGCTTTCCAGACAGAAGATACTAGTAGGCAGTTACAGGGTCTACAAAGGAAGATAAGTTTTCTGTGGTTGTGTCATAAGAACACCAAGTGAAAATTGAAATTAATCCTCTTAAATTGCCTGGAGTAATTAAGTTTTAAACCAGATATTAGTCAATTTAGAAACCAAAATGGACTACTTCAGTAGAAAGCAGCGGTAAATAAATTAAAAAAAATTAGGCAGGGATGGGCTTCAGATAAAACTGTATAGGTTTTAATTAGTGACCATTGTTTTCACCCTGTGGAGAAAAAGGACCTAACAGCAGGGTACTTCAAAGTAGCAGTGCCAGATTAGCACGTAAACATTGTTGAAACATGACTAGGAAGACAGTTCACATACAAATGCAGAGGGCATATTTTATAGTTTGGTTCTAAATTTCATTTGTTACAAAATAGTACGCTGCAGCTAATGAAAAGCATTTTGATTTAAAAAATAACGACTCAGGTTATTTACCCTTTTTCTCCACCCTTGGTGAAGACAGGCCTTGAATACTAGAAGAAGGAAATCAGTAGAAGCAGTAATGAGACTGTTCAGGTGACTGACCGTTTCACAGACCAACAGCACAAGGCTGGCTGGACAAAAAGCAGTAATATGATTTCATGCCTTAAATAGCATATGTTTTTGCACTCGCTTCACAAGATGTGGTCAAGCCGATGATGTCATTGGCCAGAGGACAAGGTGCCGTTAATTTGATTTATTGACCTGGGGTGAGGTGTAGCACTGAAACCTTCTCATAGGGAAACCATTTATCTGAGGACAATTTCCTTTATAGCAGCAATTTAACCACTGCTGAGACTGTAGATATTTTATCCACCATGATAAAAATGTACATTGTGTCTTGCAAACAAAATTTCTTTGTCACTGACATTTTAGTAATTTTTATAGAATGGAATACTGGACAGTGGCCTTGTGCAGTTTTATTGCCAAGCTGGGGTTTATACCTCTTAATTCAGGTATTTACATGGCAAAGCACAGATGCATTTCTCTCAAACGTATATTTGTGCGCTTGTGTTATAGCTCAAAATTTTACTGGAAAATGATGTGGATAGCAATCTGCCTTCACCAGTGAAACCTGCGGGCAACATGTTTGTGGGAAGCCCCCTTCCCAAACCTTGGTGTCATCTTCATTTGTCGGAAGGTGCCAGGACTAGTGTGTAGGTATTATTCTTGAGTCTTGAGTAAGCAGTTTTATGTTAGCTTGTCACTGGTGGGTGTCAGATTTTAAACTGCTTCTATGGATCTTCTCTATCAGTGGCAGGTGGGAAGTAAAAGAAACTTTTTTTTCTTGCCTCTGAACTACCTGCCTGTGGTGAAGGTGGAGGGTTGTACCTGCTAATTTTTACCATGCAAATAGGTTCTCCTATTTTGTCTGTCCTTTCAGCTTTTATTTTATTAGGGACAGAAGGAAGAGTGCTTGTCCTCCCCATGAAACACTGCCCGATTACCTCTGCTCAGTTATCAATGTGGCTCTGCCTTTTTTGTATTTATTTTCCCCCTTTTTTTCTTTTTGAAAACTGACCAAAACTGACTAATCTAACAGCTGATTGGAAAATAGGCTAAGCTGTGTCTGTGCCATGCTGCTGCACGTGGAGCAGAATTGGGAACGTATGTGTTATTATGGTGAGAAGCTAAGGCTTACTCCTTACTTCCTAGAAGGAAGGGGAAAGAATCTGAGCTTCCCAGCCTGTCATTTTAGGAGGGAAAAAAAAAAATATCACAGGTTTGTTGTCACTAGCAGTTTCTCAAAGATTAGCCTGCAGTAATAATTCAAGCAAATAATTGTTAATACTGACTTCCTCATGCTTGTCTTAGCGAGTAATGATGATGATGTCTGGAGTTGCCTCATTTGATAGAATCAGTGAGGTAGCCTTCAACTTGGTCTGTCTGTTAAACCTGGGAAGCACCAACACATTCTGTGTTAGGAGTCTCTTACGCAGTGTGAAGAAGTGTTGTTACTGCTTCTGCTTGATCATAATAATACATTCCCCAGGAAAGTGATATTTTTAACACCATTGTCAAATAATATTTCTCAAGTTTCAAGCGGTAAATTCCACGTTTAGGCTAGCGCATTTTCTGCTCTTTTCTATATGTTTTCTATATGTTTAGATGAGTGAGAATGCAAAGATTTTTGGGGTAAATGTTTTTTGCTCATGCTGTCCAGAATGTTTTTGATAGATCTGCCATTCAGCATCTTTTTGTTAAATAGCATTTATCTTCTCCATAGACATGTTGGTTTTCTCTCCTGGTGTTGTGGCAAATTTGCATTAGTGTTTTGTAGCAATAAGTTTTCATTTGCTTTCCTCAAATTTTGGCTCCTGTGTAGTTCAAGACTGCAAAACAGAATACAATGCTTTTAATATGCAGATCTAGTCTGTTAATTTTCATTCCTTTTTTTTCCAGCATTGTTTTCTATTACAGTTAAGCTGTTGTTGTCTGTAGAACAAGAATCTTGATTCTGATATTTTATACCGCTGACAATTAGGCAGCCTCTGCGACTTTGCACTTACAGCTTTATTATTTTTATCTTCAGAGAATCAGTGACAGTCCTGGCAACAGACTGTCTTTTATGACATATGTATTTTCAGTCTCTGACAAAACTGTCGTCAAACGGAGGTGTTGAACAAAATTAAGTATGACTTGAGCGTTCCGAATGTGATACGCTTGGTTTGGATGCTTAAGCTAGTATGTGGATGAGAGACCGTCTCATGTTGCTGGATAGACTTACAGTGCTGGCTGTTTACTACTGCAGAGATTTGCTTCTGTGTTGACAAATTTTTCCCACCCATTTTCCTATTGTGCTACATTGTTATACAGGGCAGTTTAAGCCTGGGATTTGTTGGACTGAGTGTGGGAGATAAATTTAAGGAACGATGCTGGTCTTGGTTAGTGAGTATTAGGTAATTGCTTATATTTCACTTGAAACTGTTTGACAATTCTTGATCTGAGAAAGAACATGTACATAGATGTATTTTCTTTTCTATAGTTCTTTGCATTAAATTTCTTGAATAGTGTGAATAGAATCTCATGCTGCTTCATGTGCGCTTATTTTTCTCTGTAGAAGAGGAAATAATTACCTAAGGTCGCAGTATTGTTCCCTTCCCTATTTTCTTATTTCACAACTGGCTAGGAAATATCAACGTTTGTTAACATAACTGGATTATAAGTTCTGACCTCTATAGTGTATTACAAAGTCTTTGCAAAAGGAGATTTTTAGACTGCTACTGGCTAATTGAATTAGTTTAGGGGTAGTAGCACAGTTGAGTGATGAAGTGTTGGTTTGGTATGGAGGATTTACTGGGTTCCAGTCCTGAGTAGGTCACCAGTTTTGCTTGGTCTGCTGGTGTGGGCTAAATCTGTGTAATAGGAGTTACAGAGCATATTTTCACAGAGGTGTTGCTGGGGGAATAATTAGCTAATGTTTTGTAGTATTTCTGAAGGTAAGAATATTGTGATTCTTCTGTTTTTATATGTTACCATCCCAGTTTGTGCCTAGGTTAAACTTTGCTTAGGATGTTTCAGTGCTGGTACTGTTCGTGTACTCTCGTCAGTGATGAAGGCCTCCTGTTGTAAAGGCAGATTACTGTCAGTTCTAACTACAACATGATGTAGATCTGCTGTAGGGTATGCAGTTCAATGACAGTTTAAATCAGCCCGAGCCTGTCCTCATCTCCCTGTGTGTTCCTGCTCCCTTCTCTGCACTGGTACAGATGCTTGCCTGATTCCTTTGCTGAGCTAGTTCAGGGAATTAAATTGGCAGAAAACAAGCCTTGCCAAAAATAATGAATCGTTTTTTTGTTGGTTTAGCTCTCTGAACTGGCTTACAATGAGATTAGACAAATAGCAGTACCAATCAAGGAAGGGAACAAGAAGCACACATGTTGACCCAAGTCTTCTCGTAATTTCATTCTCTCTGATGGCTTTCCTGTTGGCATAAATGGGGAGTCATGCTCTCGGCCATGTGATCCTACCACTTGGCACCTATCCTAGCCCTTACTGTTTTCCAGGGTGCTCTAGCTTAACTTGCTAACCTGTTGGAAAACTAGCCCCAGATAATTTTAGATCTTTGGTTTGTGAGTTGAAAATGGCTCAATAAAGGCCTTCAAGTGCAAGAGAGAGGGTAGAACCATGTAAGTGAAAGTGGTGGAAGGAGAAAGAAGGAAGAGAAAAGAAGCTTCCTCTTTTCAAAAGCAGCAGCAAGCATTCTGGTTAGCTTAGTGGTATTACATAGCTTTGCTTTTAGATTGGCATAGACCACTATGAAACCACACTTGATTGAGTTGATGAACTCCAGTTCATCTAAAATGATACTGGCCCAAGGGAAGTGATGGGAACGTATAGACGTGGGTGCTATGCTGGACCTCTTATTCCAGCAGCAGGCACATGCATAGACACTGAAGCCAGTGGTGAAACTGTACCTAAGAAAGAGAGTAGCTTGGAAGCCAGTAGATGTTGAAAATTTGGTGTGGTTTGTGCTGTCATAGGTATGATTGCATCAATGGTAGCCATGGCAGAAACTCTTAAATAAAAATTGTGGATGAGACCTTTAAGTGGCTCCCATTATTTTAGTGCTGCTTACACTGAGACACCTCTCTAAAATGGGCTGTGGCTTAAAGGACACACTGGCAAAAGTACTTGGGAAATTACAGGTACTGTGCCTTCTACTAAATTTTGAACTGATAGCCCAGTTTAGCAACCTTTGGGAAAAAAAAAAAAACACAAAAAACCCCACGCGTAACTGCTTCAGCCATTTAACATGATCACTCTGAGACAGATTTATCTTTTCTATCAATTGTGATATTGTGACAAGGAACCTTTTGCTCATAATTCCTTTTATTTTTTTTCTTCCCAGAAATCAGATTTGGCTGTATAGAAATGAAGTAGCATATACAGCATGTTTGACACTGTATGACAGGGCATGAAGTTTCAGAAAACAAAGATATGAACAGCTAAATTGCTCAAATAGTAAATACAGTTGAAGATTTAAAAATACGTGTAGAAAAGCCTGTTGAATCAGGCTGGAGGTGTAGCTTGCTTCTTTCCCCCCCTCCTTTTTTTAAGAGCTGTTAGGAGCCCTCCATCTTTTTTGCGGTGAGCTCCTTTGCTATTTGTTCTCTTTGTCCTTTCGATGATTCAGTTTTATTTGAAATACACCATGTGACTTAGTAATTTGTGCCTGACCAAACCAGTGTGAAGTTGTGGCTTTATACTACTTGGATATAGCTGAGGGGGAAGACTGTACAATGAATACAGGTAGAAGTGACTCAGATGTTTGACGAATCACTCATGTCTAAATTATTATTATTTAATACAGTGTACTGAATGAGATTCAGATTTCTTCTAGGCAGCCTGTTGTAAAGATGCCTTTCTAATTATTCATAATTTTGTTTCTTACCTGCTGATCTTTAGTAGGTTATCACTTTTACTTGGATTTTCAAATGTAGGTTTAACTAGATATTTGCATTTGCTTATTTCTAAAGCTGCAAAGATGTTGATAGGCCAGGAAATGCTACCTCCCCTCCCTACTGGTCCCTCTGGGAGTCTTTCTGGCCCCATTCTCCAATGCTTGCACACACATGTGCGTGCTCACATGCTTTGGAAAAAGTACAAGAAAGCTTACACTCCGGACAGTTTCTTCTAGCTCTGCTTCTGACTGTTGGATTTTCCTGTTCCTCTGCATCTATAGCTGGGTCTGCCTACTTGAGTACTGTCTAAGCCATTTCAGTTAAAATTAGCTGGGTTAGTAAAGACTGTGATCTAAGCCGCCTAAAGTAGCGCAGATAATTCAGATTGAAATCTATGAGTGAGGGCTCCTCTGAGTTGCTTTGTCATCATACCTGAGGGTGCAGTTCATGTTACACTTAATCCAATTTAAGGGTGGGCTGCTGCCAAAAAGAAGTGGGAACACAAGCAGGAAGAGTATTGGGCCATCACTTTCTTGACTATTGTCTGTTTTGACAAAGTCTATGTAAAACTGTCCTAGCTTCTGGCAGAAATGGGTTGGGATTGTGAGGAGAAACTGGAGGTAGGAGGGCAAAGGGAGCGGTAACTTTCCACTTTTAACATCTGTTTCTGAATGAGAGTGTCTGTTCTCAGTGTTAGAAAGACATGGTACTTTTCAGGCTATATTGAACTTTCCAGTGGTACTTTCCTAGTTTTATTGAATTTTACTGAACTACACAATGTAAATTCTTATGAGTGTTTCTAGTAGCTCAAGTGAAGCATGTGGTTTACAAGTCATTCACCTTACACAGACTTCATCATAAGGTTATCTTTGCTTGCTGTTCATTTTGGTCAGCGTGTAGTTACTTTAGACAGCTTATGGCAAGGAAGCTAGGTAAACTTGGGAACTTAGGAGGAGCTTGCAGAACAGTTGAGAACTTTGACTTCTGTGTATTTATTTGTTCTGAGGTCTAGTAGCTTCTGACTTCAGTCACACTGTCTCGTACGACAAGTTGTTTCAATTGCATCATTGCTAACTGTTATCCAATGATTATTTTACTGCCAGCATAGCTTCTCTTTGGTTAGGATGGGTGTACCAAAGTAAGAAAGAAGCCATCAGCTGCTAGGCTGCACTGCTGCCTATCAAATTTGCCAACCACTGCTCTAGAAAAAAGTAGTAGCAGCAGTTGTAGGGCAGACTCTTAGTCAAAGCTTTCAAAAGAGGACATATCAGGGAAAGAAGTGTAAACTANTTCTGAAGTTGTAGAAATTTGTACTGTATCTAGTTTTAAACTAACCTTTGCTGCTTACTCTTTTCCTTTTGTCAGTGTGGAAGGTTATACAAAGAAGGGCTGAGCAATCTGTTGCATGTTGTTCTTCACCTCTGGCTCAGGCAAGTGCTGAGCTGCAAATTCTTGGCAATTGGGAATGTAATCAACGAAACTATCCTTCTACTTGCCCTGTTTTTATGCTCTTTTCCTGAGTGTTTGCTGGCGACTGCTGTTGGAGGAGGGTCAGGTATATCTTTGCTCTGAGCCAGTGTAGTGATTTTAGTATTCTCTTTGAAACCAAATCTCCTTCCTCCTTATTTCTCAGTCCATCTTAAGTTTTGTATGTGGCTGTCTTCCTATGCCAAAGTGCTAAGGCACACGATGAAAGAGTTCAGGAAAGGTGATGTTCCTTGTTTGCTTGGCATGTTCCTAGATCCACAACTGAGTGGATTCTCAACTCCTTAAGACTCACTGAGGGTCTTGAGTGCATTTGAGAATTATCCTACAGAAATCTTAAAAAAATTTATCTTATTTTATTTCAAGGCTGTTCCTTTTCTCATTACAGTGTGAGACAATGGTATTATAAAAAATATCTCCTCTCAGTTCTGAGAGATAAAAATGCTGTGTTTTATTGTGATATGATTTAATTTGGTTTGGAACCTAGTTGCAGCATGGTTGCACCTTATATTGTTCACTTCAGTGGTGCAGAAGGAACTCATTCCAATATACTAAGGACTTTGAAAGCCCAGTGCCCTAAAACTTCAGAGAACATGCTTAAGCCATGCCTGTGTTGGGAAAAACTACTTCATTAATATCGCTCCAAACATAGGTAAAATTGAAAATGGGTCCAGGCACATCTTGGAATACATTTTAATAATGTCTATACTAAACATAATTATTTATACACTAACACCTAAATTTAACCTTTGGGAAAAAGTATTTAAGTGTTTATACACTTAAGTTTTCTGTGATTGTGGATATGAACTCTCTGCAACAGTGGAAAGGATTTGCTATATGAAAGTTTGAATAAAGGCACAGGAGTTAGAGTAGTTGTTTGGCATCTTCAATCTCCCAGCCTTTCTCAGTTTGGTTTGCTGTGGGAGAGAGGAGGGACAGGTACTGTTTCTTTGTGTTGTGGTGTCTGTAGTCGGGTTTGCAAGTCTTGTGGGCACCTATAAAGATCCTTGCAGAAATTTTTCAGTTGTTTCTTCTGTTATAATATTGATAAATAGATGATACAAGAACCACCATGTACAAAGGAGAACCAGCACTTACATCTTCTCATTCCCTACTTAGTGTTGAGATAAGCAGAAGTTAAATGTAACAGAAGGACTATTGGGGAAAACCTAATTTACAGGTTCATTTTAAAGTTATATGAAAAGCTCTCTAAAGTCTTGCGACAATTCATAATTTTCTGTGCACTTGGAGAAGACACATTAGATGCTTAAGGGATCAGTCAATCTGTCAGTCTTTCAAAAAGCAAAATTAATGGCAAACAGTGGTAGTTTTTCACTACTTATTAAGTAGTGATTTCATATTGCGTGGGATAGAGCTAGAATTGCTGTGTACTAACAAAGAGGGGAAAGTCATTGCCATTTGCTCTGTATTTATATCATAAACAGGTCTGTGAATTGCATAATACAGACACTTCAAGAAACTTAGAATCGCAGAGCAGTTGGGAACTCTGCATTACTTCTAGGACTTGCTTGAAGTTTTATCAGCTTGCTTCTTTCACTTCTCTGAGTTTGTGGCAGTTGTATTAACTGTATTGATGTATTAGGATATATACCTGTATATACAAGTTGTTATCACCAAAGACAGCATCTGTTCCTAAGGTTTATAAAAACATGTGGAAGATCGTTCATTTCTTTACTTTTTGGTGGCAGGGAGTAGATTGACACCTTCAACAATTTCCTTAGAATATGTAGTCAACTATAGTAATATCCCAACTACACTTTTAGCGGAAAGTTAGTTAAACTGGGGACTTGGACGGTGTCGTCATTCAAGTAGTGATCATCATTCTTGGTTGTGTGAAATAATATTAGCAGAACATTTAAGACAGAAACATGTGGGATACAGCTTTCTACTAATCATTGGTATCTGAAACTCCTCACTTTATTGTTTGTATTGTTCGTCTAATACTCATTTGTTGAGACAGTCTTTCTAAAGAGAGTGGGGACTGGAGAGATAAGTTACTTTAGTACTTCTGTCCTTTGGTTTTGGTGTAATTGCTGTACTTGATAGCAATAGAGAAAGTATCCAACAAAGGCACAAAGCCAATGTAGAAATGTGGTGCTGCTGTTTAATTGGTAACTAGGACAATTTTGTTTTCTTAGAAGCTGAAAAAATCCATCAATGCATCCTGAAACTGTTTAGACACATTGACTAATTACATATGGTTGTGCAGAAGTGTTCTCTGGTCCAGCAGTAATTTATGGATTGTTCTCTAAGAACCACTGAGTTAGCAAAGAAGTACACTTTATACTTTGCTATATAGTGTGGGCTGTTTGTTAAATTTTGTTTTCAAACAATTTCTTTGGCGGTAATCAGCTCTAAGTTTGAACTATGAAACACTATCTGATATTACTGACCTAATAATAGTTAATATGAAGAAGTTAATTTACAGGTGTGTTTTCTTTCATGTGCCTTTTAAATACTGAGTGATCTATTTCAACAAATATTTGAGATTGCAACATCAGGTGTGGTATATGTGCATTTAATACTTAACCGTTAGTCACAAACCTAATTGTGACCTGACAAATTGTCGACTGCTTAGCTTTTTTAAAAAGATTTAATTTCTGAAGCTTTTATATATGTGAATGGTGAGGAGCTAGGAATAGCAGATTCCTCATGTGAAAGAGGACTAGGAAAAGGGAATGAGGTTTTTATTTACAGGAAGGAGTGGATGGGGATGAGGTTTTGATTTACAAGAAAGCTATTCTCAGGCTGTTCTCAGAGCCCTGCAGATTTGAAGCATTGCATTTAGTAAGTGCATTGAAAAACACACGACTGCTGTTTGAAGGCTCTGCTGGGGCAGTCCTTAAACAAAAGAAGTTGTGGGCTCTAAGTGGGCAATATGTTCCTTATCAATTAGTTCTGCCACTGTGTGACGGTTCCAATATGACCATTTGTCTAGTTTGTTGAAATAAAAAATGGAAAACATTTTGTGTTTGTTCCCCCCGCCTTGGAGATTTTCCTCTCTGTTTAGTGCCTGAACAGAGGTTTGTTGTATATGACTGTAGTCATATGCATAGGAGAGGAAAGCATGAAGAGAAAAATTACTCCGTACTGGAAAAATTGAGGAACACTATGGAAGAAAAACATCATTTTTTCAATTAGACTCTTTTTATCACGTGTATACTTTATCAGACCTTTATGTGTGCCCGAGTGTCTCACACCAGGTGAACAAAATAAAAGGTATTGAAAAGGCAATTTACTTACAGTAATATCTTATTTCCTATGTTGGTGACTAGATTTGTGTTTGAATAAGAACATTTCTTTTGTAGCAGCACAGGTGCTCCTTGATTCTGCAGCAAAGGCAGTATTCTGTGCTTGATACTTGCTAGTTGCCATGGCAACAATTATGATGTCATGAATTCAGTACAGTGACTTCACTGCAGTGTATTTTATCTTTATTCTCAGTTTTCTTCAGAAATCGCTAGCAAACCAAAAAGCATCTATGTGTGATACTGTGACTTATTTGGTAATGATGACTAATGTGATCCAGATCTCTATCCCAAAGTTAACCTAATTGCTGCTTACCTTTAAATTCACCCCCAGCGTCTGGGAAATGAGACCTCGAATTTTTATCTGGACTTGTTTCAGCTGTATTAGCCCAAAAAGTTTGTTGACAGGAATGAAGAAGAATTTATTTTTTCTCCCAATCACTTAGAAGTGATTCTCTTCAGAGAATGTGTGTACTTTTAAAACTGAAAGCGTGAGAGTAGCAGTGTCCTGTTATGTCTTTTCTCCCAGAATAATTTGTTCAATTCTGGCTTGCCTTTCTTAGTCCTGTTCTTCTCTGAAGCAGGTGAAATGTTTTCTTAGTCTCTTTTCAAGGGTTTGTTGACCTGCAAATTGTACCAGGAAACTTCCTGCCCATCAGCCTTTGGAAATGGTCAGCTGTTTTCTGCTCTCTGAGCACTTCCATTTATCACTGGATTGTGCGCCTCCATTTCACAGGTAGCAGAGCTGACTGTTCAGTGCATAGTCTTACCCTGTCCTCCATTGCCTTCTCAAAGAGAAGCATTTAGCATTTTTCCTATATTTTAAAAGTGATATGACTTCCAAATATAGCCCCAGTAAAAATGCCAGTAAAAACATTGAGTTTAACTAGCCTGAATTTCTTTTGTTGACATAACTGTGTGTCTGTTTAGAGCTGGCTTATTGGCTTAACTCAAAGGTTGCCTGAGATGTCTGGGCCATCTGACTTTACATTATCAGTGAATAGCGCAATGTGTGTTCAAGTGGTATGCCAGGTATTTTTGTAAGGCTTTCTTTGGCCTCTTGGCAAGTAAAATGTTCTTCACCTTTAGCTTAGTTTGACAAAGGTAGTTTCTGTATAGGTAGGGCCCAAGTATGTTGTAAGTGTGCTGAAGGCCTTTCTGGTAACAAGAGAAAATGTAGGATGTGCTGATTTCTTCTTGTGGCTGACTGTTGCACTTGATTATTAGCATTAAATTTATTGAGCATATATTCATTTAGGTGAGGTAAGAATTAAATGACCTCTTCACGTTTTTCTTCCTCTGAAAAAAGATGGAGATTTGAAAAGCACCCACTAGCAAGTGGGAGGTTATCATGGGCAGTGCGCAAGGAAGATGAAAAACATAACAGGAGAATCAAAGTTGCAGTTGTTTTTCTGCAGAAAAGAAAAAAATATCCTGTGTAGCCTGTCATTTATGATAAGCATGTCATGGAAGTTGAATTCTGGCATGGTGCAAATGGAATTAAAAATATGTGATAGATGTTTGTGTTAATGAGCTACTAATAGGGAGCAAACTGCAAAATACTGTTGCAGGTACTGTTACCATTACCTAAGTGCAGAGGTCCTGTGCTTGAAGATTTAGTGGTTTATTTCGGTAATGGCTGTGCTTAGAATTAGCATGTTTTTTTCTTTTTAATTGTTATACATGTGCTATTGATGGGGTACTTAATGTTAAATGCTCTGACTGCTTTTTCAATACTGTAAACATTTTTATCTTACTATAATGCCTGTGCTGAAGGGTTTTACTAATTTAAGAGCAGCTATTTATTTGATTGCTAATTATGTGATCCTCAGAGTAGCCTTTTGTAATTTAGGTGGGGTTTTATGTTTCTGTTAATTTTTAAACATTAAGATTTTTCTGAACCAGGTTTTCAAGATGCAGCTGGACAGGGTGCTAGAGATTCCTATCTAGGCTCCCCTTCCCACAAAAGGTTGGACCAAGTGATCTTTTGATGTTTCTTCCAGCCTGGGCTTGTCCAGAATTCTAGAGTTAAGCTGTTGGAGGGAATAACTGCTTTATTAATGGCAAACCAACATAACTGTGCATGAAAAAGTGCTAACTGAAAAATCTAACTTTTAGTCACATGAAGATTAGGTCATTCAGTTCCCAGCAGTGTTTGTATTTAAAAATAATATTGTGGTAGTTAGTACCAGACTGAATATATATATGGAATTTAAAGCTCTGGACTGCAAGTGTCTTGACAATGCAAATTCTTCTGAAGAAGTGAAAGGGGAGTGTAGAATGTTTTTGAATGCTTAGGAAAAGTGGTCAACTCTACAAAACTTCAGTGTGTAAACATGAAAGGAAACTTGGAATAGAAAAAGCAATAATACGTTTTACTGTGTGAGTCCCTTACTCTCTTTTATGAATGGATGGGCACAGGGCCTATCTGCAGTGTATAGATCTGAAAGGAACCTGCTGCACATTCTTCAGACTTAAGAGAATGGGATGATGGGGTGGGAAGAAGCAACAACAAAAAAACACCACACCACCCCCAACCATTTTCTTTTAGAATTATTAAAAGAAACACCCTGAACTTTCAGTACTCTCTTTTATTCCACTCCGGACTTTTCTGTAAGAACCAGTTATGTTCTTGTCCATTGCGACCTGGAAACTAAATAAACTACTTGGAATTGCCTCAGTTAGTGCTGTTCATTCTACTTAAAAGTACAGCATAAAATCAAGATAGTACATTAGTGCCTCGTTCGTCTTAGAGGCTTTTATGTAATTTGCTTATACAGAGAATTTTCATCAGTAGAGGGGGACTGGCCTTAACAAGTGTATATTAAAACCGTTACAGATAAGCTTTGGAGAAAGCATACTGCCTTAATTGACAGCCATGTGAAACGCTCCATGACAAATTTTTAAGTGGAGATAGGTGATTCCCCCCCACACCTAGGTCCGTGACTGGGAGTGCTGTGGGATGCTGGGGTGACATGGTTATCTTGGCCTCAGCAGGCTGCCTGGCTCCCTTTTTCTGCAGCTCTGATTCAGATTACCCAGCAGTCTTTGTGCTTTGCTATGATCAAACGATACAGCCCTCACGGAAAAATGTGCTACTCAAAGCTCTGTGTGGCTCCCGTAGCCAACTTGATCTATACAATGGGAAATAGGAAAGCCTTCTTTATCTGATTAAACAGCCGACTTTGGCATGAAATCTCCTTTTTAATATCAACTTGTTGGAAGTGCTATGACAATAAAAATGCCTTTTTTCCCCCCTCTTGTTGGGAAAGCAAAAAAATCGACACTTCCTCGTTTCATGTATTACTGCCAGAGCATTCTCTGTCATTCTTTGAGTTTAATCATTGGATGCAATACCCTGGTTGTACTTAAACACATAACTTTTCAACTCGCTGTTAACTGCCAGCATCTATGGTACATGAGATTTTTTTCATGGCGATCTCAACTATTTTTCTTCCTCCTTCCTATATTGTTGTTAAATGAATCAATAATAAAAATAATTGATAATAAAAAGAGTCATGATGCAATGGCAATCGTGAAATTAGAGACATCGAATCATCAGTTTGGAATATTACTGTGCCTGCTTTAATAGTGAAGCATTACCCTGCATACATAAAAATACTTGAAATAGTCTTTAAAAAATGGGCATGGGGATTCTTTTTTTAGCAGTTCCTTGATAAAGAACTTCTCTGTCCTCCTTTTGACGCTTAAGTTGTGATTTTACAGAAACAGAAACATACACTATTTGTGCACTGTGCATATTACTATGCATATTATTTTATCCCCAGGCATAGTAAAAGGTACTTTAAGACACAAGCTTGAAGAAACAAGCTGTCCTACTACTGTCCTACTTGAACAGAAAGAAAAGTTGAAGGTTTGCTATAGTCCTTTTGAAATTTTTGAGTCTTTATGTAAATGGTGTTAGGATAAACACATTTGAATCATGAATTTCTCTTTAAAAGTAAATGTAAATTTTGGGAATTAACTTTCCCAATTATTTTGGTTTGAGGTAAACCAGAAGCAACCTTCTGTTCAATAATTTTACCTCTTAGCTAAGCCTCTTCCAACTCTGAAACTAATGATATTTTAAAAGCAGAATCCATACGTGGTTATCAAGGAAAAGTTTGATAAAGCTGTCTGTATAAAAAAAAAAAAAACAGATTAACTCTCTTTTTTTTTTTTTCTTTTTCCAAACAGCTTTATGAATGTTTCCATAACTAATTTGAGTGTACTGAGACTTAATGACTGAGGCTCCCTCTGCAGTCAGTGCAGGTGATGACTTGGGTGGTCATTTGACTTTTGTTCCAAGTAGTAGGCATGAAGCAGCGTTCCTTGTGTATGTGGATTACCATGCATAACCAGTACATCTTTATAAATTTTGAAAGATTACTCTGTATTGTGTATTATTGTAAATGAAAACCATGGGCTTTGTATAAGGTGGCCCCATTTAATGACATTAGTCAATCCAATTTTTTAACACAGTGCATTTGCAGCAGAATGTAGGCTGCCTCTGTACTGAATGGAGAGGAGAAGGTTGGTTTCAGTAAAGTAGCAACAGCTTTTGTGATTAAACTTACTAGTCTCTGGCTTTGCTTTCTCTAGATAATTTTGTTCTATTGGGGCTTGGGAAAGAGATATTTTTGCACGCTTTCTTTTGGTATCTTGCTTAAGATTGTCTCCTTGCTAACCAAACACACATGCTTGTTTCTGTTACAGTGCTGTGGCGGGAAGAAGATTTTGGGGAAAGGGAAGAGGAAGGACAAAGGCAGGGAAATAAACCATCAGAAAGTGCTTGGAGAAAGATACAGCAGGAAAAGAACAGCTCTGTAGGAATAGAATGTTCCACATATTCTGTATTATTTTTAAATAGTGTGTCATGTGGGTGAACTTCTCATCTATGTCTGTGGTGTAGCAGATACAGAGAGATACTTGCCCTGTTGTAACCGCAGAGTATTGTTGGAATAAATACTTTTGGAGAGAAAAATCACAAACTGATGAACGGACTTACTCTTTTGCCATACGGTTATCTCTTAATGCATGTGATTAAAAAGGAGCAACTGGGGTATGTGCAATGTTCAAGTAATGCAACCTCAAGATTTTAGGCAGAGATTAGCATTTCATCTGGCTCCTCAAATTTGTGTTTGCATTGGCTTCAGCTTCTCAGCTAGCATTGACTGAGTAGAAAAAAAAAAGTTCATAATGAGCACTATCTTTCATATGTATACAGCAACAATTAATTACAGGATGAGGATAATAAAGGTTTACATCTAAATGAGACTGAAGAGAAGTACCCTTGAAACGTTCTCTTTAAGCCAGTTGTCCACGGTGCTTACAGCAGAGGTAACGGCATTTGTTGGGCTATGAGAGGATCGCAACATTCCATATGTGGTTTCTAGGGATGATTTCAGTTCTGAGAGCGTGTAGGGCATTGTGCATGTGACAATCTCTTTTGAGATAAAGGAATTCCCTTTACCACCGTGTTTTACTAAATGCGCATACGTTATAATGGTTTTGTTCTTTGATCCAAAATGAAATAAAAATCTAGAGACTGTACAGCTCAACTGGTCGAGCTCAGTGGGTTTGTATTTTAACCTGTGCAGTGTATACAACAGGGAGAAGACATGTAGATGTCTTTGGAAGAACATAGATGTCTGATACTCTGTTCCAGAGCCATTTCTTGAGAAGCCATATTGCATTTACTTCCTTTTTATAATTAAAAAAAGATATCCTGAACACTTGAGTGTTTAAATACTAGTATGATGTGCCACTGCAGAGGCATTTTCTTTTCATACTGCTTTCATTCAATAAGATGCGCATTTTTCTATATAAATGAACTCTTATTCAGTAGTGCAATTGATGAATTCTCCTTTTCTTCCTGCTGTAATGCTGGCAAGCAGTTCAGTTCGTCCAGGTGTCAATGCTTTTAGATGTATGATCAGAAATTTCTAATGAGGGGAGGAAACTGTAAGAACTGCTTTGAAATCACTTTTCAAGTTCCAAAAGAAAAAAAGAAAGCAAAGCCATCTTAAAATTAACAGCTGGAGTATTTTATTCTTTATGGCCTTTCAGAAGGGAAAGAATAGAGATGGAATTTTTTTTTTTTGCTTCTATGAGTGAAACCTTACACAGCTTTCCTCCCATTTTTCTCTCATGTTCACCCCTCATCTTTATCATAGAAATGTAATTCCTCTTCTGATGACTTTCCTCTGAGGTTTGTCCTCTGTGACGCAAACTTGGTTGACAAAATCTGTGATGCTCTTCAGTTTTGTGGTTTTTTTTTCCCCCATGTCTCACCTTATTTTTAGTTAATCTTAATGACCTTTATAGAGAGATTCTTTCTTTTTTTTTTTTTTTTTTTTCTTTTTTTTNTTTTTTTTTGCTTTGTTTTCCCTGAAGCCCAAGTAATTGAATGGAAAACCAAAGCCACGCCAAGTGGTTGCAGAGTACTTAGGACAGAGTAGTGCCTGTACAAGGGCACTCCAGCCCACTGGGCGAATAAAAAGCTTGAGTGAGATATGTATTGCTAGGTTTCAGTTATTGTTTACTTTTGGCAATTGTGGGGGTGGGGTTGCTCACATTTAAACAATCATTTATTTAAATATTTTTGTGTGGGCTCCTTTTTTTTTTTCTGTGAAAATGTTTCTGCCAGGAGTGACAACAAGTTATTTTCTTTTCCTTCTTTTCTTCTTCCCCAAACCCACAAGCAAGAAAGGAGAAAGTCCTTAACCATCCAGGCTTGCAGGGTCATAGATGAAAAACTTTGAATCTGAATGGCTCCTGACCTTGCTCATTGGTCATAAGAGCCATTGACTCTTTCACCTATGATTTTGAAGAGAGTAGAACAGTACTAGATCAGAATACCTGGATAAATTCTTTGCTCGAAATACATTATTTTCTCGAAAACACACCAGGAGAGCTTGTTTCCATCCACAGGATACTTGAATCCTATTTGGAGTGATTTGACTTTGTAGGCTTTAATGGGGTCCGATTGGACAACACTGGGATATAGCATTTCCGCTAGGCAACTCTTATTTTTATGTAGTGAGTCACTGAGTGGCTAAAGCAGATGATGGCTGCTTTTTACTGAGTAAAAAGTGTTGTGAAATGAGAATTGGGACAGGAAGCTGCATAATACCTGGTGTTGCTTCTAGACACGAAAGTTCTCCGGGCACAGGTTTGTCAGATAAGGATAGATGGTGTTGTTACAGAGACTCAAGCAGGGGAAAAAAATCCGTGGTAGCCAGACTGCTTGTAGCATTGATGCTTCCAGTGTGCAGAAACAAACATTTGGCATAGGAAGTATTATGACTGTTTGATTTGAAAAGGTAGGCCAAGTTTGCAGTAGTAAAAGCCTATTTTGTGTTTATGGTCTTCAAGCAAGGAAGTTTTTTTGCACTTGGAAAGTCTTGGTAGGATCAGAGAGCCCGTAAATGCATTACAAGTTGGGATTGTAAACTGTCAGCACAGTGCAAAGTTGCAGTTGAGTGCCAGAACTTACATTTATAGTAGAAACAGATTTTTGTATGCGTTTGCTTCAAAGTGGGGCATTCTGATACTTAAAACAGTAATTTCAAAACACCCTTCCCTGGGTTTTCAAATGACGGGATTTAGATCACCTTTTAATTGAGTAGGAATTCAAAGATACTCTACCTTCCTGAAGTCTTGAATGTGAAGCTAACACTGGAAGATGGCACTCTGCTTGTTAGAGGAGTGAAGTATGATAGTAAGATCAGTATGATATGCTTTAATTCAAGGTAAAACTGAATGGGCAAATATTGAGAAATGATACAGCACTTTCTAGCTTTCTTCTGGAGAACCCAGCTCTTGGTGCCTGCAGATCTGTCTTAATGCTACCATAATCAATAATTCTCATGTACAAAGGAGAAAGAAATAAGTACTCTTTCTGAACTTTAATTCCATTTGATGGAGTGTCACCTGTTCTGCAGAAAAACTGCTTGCCCTTGTACAACAAATATCTTCTTTAATGTGTTGTTTAACAGCAACTGAGGGGAAGTTATATCACAAGGTAAAGAATTGTCCTTTTATGAAGTAGCCATGGTTCTAATTACATTGGTTTATTTCAGGATGGGGAACTTCTCATTATAAAACCCAAAGACAGCTTTGGCTTCCTTCAGCACTATGAAATGAAGGGGTCTAATCCAGTGACAACACTAAGTGCATGGTTGCCTTTCACCTGAAATGAGAATGTATTTTTAGCTGTAATATCTTAATTTAATGACATTGTGACAGTAACAGAGGGACTAGGAATGCTATTATAATTCATTCATAGCTAAAACCTTATTTTTGCATGTAGATGCCTGTTTATCAGGATTCTGGTAAAATGTAAAGATCTGAATGAAACATTAAAGCTGGTGTGGGGATGAATAGGAGCAGTTAAAGATTCCTTTGTAGCACTGTACAACAGTGTTAGGAAGAGAGACGGGATGTTAGGTTTTCTAAATCAGAAGTTTGGTGTGCTTGTGGAAATTTGCTGAAAGACAAAAAATTCAGTCTTTCAAAGGAGCATAATAAACCTCCAGTGTCGGTGGTGTCTTTCTGCTTTCCAAGTCAGAGGCTTCCAGGTTTCTGAGCTTTGATCTTGGAGCCAGCAATGGAGAGGCGCTGCCTATTGCAGGAATATTGCAACTCTTGGCATCTAGCCATCTTCACCAAATTTTAATTTTATTGTTGGGGTAGGGATTCTTTTGTCTCAACTGAAATTCCTTGAGGGGGTTTGTTTCATAAGTATTAGCAGATTTCCCCCCTTTTCCCTTGACCAAAATTCTGCCCTGAGGTGTTGCTCTTTCTTCCCTACATTAAGGTTGCATGCGGTTACTTTGTGCATATTCAGCCAAAGGTACTGCATATACATAATGTACTTGCTATTTAAGGCTCTGGGTATTGTAAGTGAGACAGGAAATAAGAAAAACTCTTTGGCAGAATAAATACCATGCTGTTAACTGGGGAGCAAAGAAGTAAGCTACAAAATATGTATAGTTTGTAATTTGTTTGTTGACAGAGCAAGGGAAACTTTGAGATACAAGGTTCCATAGCAAAGAAAAACATAAAATGAAATAAAATTCTTAAATTAAGGGCTTATTACCGAGTAGTAAAATATTTGTGTGCTGCTTTTAAATATGTTAATGTGAGTAAATTCAGAGACCTCAGGTTAGAACTTCAGAGATTTTTCACTGGCTTATACTGCCTCCAAATGGTATTTTAAGCAAGTTTCCCAACTTACACGTTCCTCAGTTTCTCAAGCTGTAGAGTTTTGATTTGTGTTTGCTTCTTTCAAGTGAAAAAACCAAAACACCTCCCCAAAGAACGAGCAAGCAAATCCCCAAATAATCGGAAAGTTTCCTGCCTTATTGGGTGCTTAAGGTTTTAATGTTTGGGATGTATGTTGTGATAGTTAGATAACATATACTGAATAAATGTACAGTACTAGATAATTATTTTTTCCCTTCTTCCCCTAGTATTTTAATCAAGTATTACTTGACTAAGTAATCCCTAGTGTTGTCCCATTCATAAAAGTTATTTCTGACCAGGTATGGCTTAATACACAGAGGTATGTTCCTTTACTTTTCCTGCCCAAGAAATAGCAAGTGTCTTGAATTTAATTTCTAGGTTCAGATTATTTTCTTTCTGAATCCCCAGTCTACTTTATATTATTCAATATTCAATTTGCAGTTTTCACAGAATGTTATTCAAGCTACAATAACCCTTTGCAGCCGTTGGCTTTTATTGCACTGTCTGTTCAGGCTTCATTCTTCTGATTGCTGTCAAATATCCGCATTGTGCTATTTGGTTAGCTTTGGATAATTCTCTTGTCAATTTTGGAGCTCGCTAACACTTAAAGAACACAGGTGTAGTAATCCAGCACTGATGACAGGAATCTTTTTGTTTTGAATTTTCAAAAATAAGAATTTGTAAGAATAGAATAGTATGGCTATCAAGAAAGCTTTAGCATTGTTACATCAGCTTCCTGAAAAAGAAATGCCATACAGGTAGAAAATACCTTGTAGCAGAAAGCTTTTCTGACTGAATTAATAGTGAAGACTCTTGAAACCATTGTTCATTATTAATCCAAATCAGTTACCAATACACCGGTACAGCTAAGTGAGGAGTCACCAGTAGTGTGTTGCAAAAGGTAAGCAATTGTTAGAAGGACTTGAGCAATGTGTTTCCTAGGTGGCATTTGTAAACTGCCTTGTTTGAGCTTTTGCTTTGTGAAGCGTTAATCATGGAGCTGTGATATCTTAATCAATTGCTCTTAAAATGAAGGTGATGCTAAATGTTTGCTATTGCCACTTCAGTAGAGTAAAATAAGATTGAATAAATTGAGAGGAAACGAGTCAGTCTTTGTTTAAATACCCATTAGTGCACAATGCCTTGTCATGAGGGAAGTTGTTCCCTCTACTCCAGTGTCCTTTAGGAGTCTCCTGGCTTCTTTAAAATCAGCATGAAGGGTAGTTTTAAGTTGCCGTGGAAGTTGTGTTATGCCAAGACAAAAGGTAGACTTCAGGTAATCTTAAAGGTGTCAGGGAGACAGTGTTCTTCCAGTACAAAAAAGTAGAATGTGGTGTTACCAAGACGTGGTAAAACAGTATGTAGTTTTTATAGCACCATTTAACTGAAGGTCTCAAAGCGACTGCTCTCATAAGCTTAATCTGACAGTTTGGGATAAGGACATGGCTCCTTGTTTTTCTGCCTTATGAGATTTGGGAAGTTTATGTAAACTGCTCAGCAGAATTTGAAACTACTTGACAAGTGGTACTGTGTATGGATCAAACCTTGCCTTATTTGGGGTACAGAAGTTCTGTCTAATCCTATGTTTGTGTAAGCAGTGGTGTATCTCTGTCATTCAAACAATAGCTTCTTTTTTTCCAGCAGCAGCAGCTGCTGTGAGAGAGGGATGGGAAAGTAAAAAAAAAAAAAAAAAAAGGGGGGGTTTAACACCTGGAAAAGGGAGCTGTTGGTTTA
>VXBJ01002088.1:280856-408031 GCA_013400055.1 Nycticryphes semicollaris | reverse complement strand
AAAAAAAAAAAAAAAAAAAAAAAAAAAAAAAAAAAAAAAAAAAAAAAAAAAAAAAAAAAAAAAAAAAAAGAAAAAAAAAAAAAAAAAAAAAAAAAGGGAGGGTTTACAGCTCGCAAAGCGAGCTGTTGGTTTAATGAGACATAATACAGTAACTGCCCTGTGTACTTTATTAGTATCAATAACAAGTCCATCTCTGGATAAGAGTATGCATATAAGAAAAGCTGAGCTGCCTTGGTAGCATTTCCTTCTTCAAGAGACATTCCTACGCTACGGGTAAAGTTGCAAAGATGGGAATGGCCGTTGATGCATCAATATATTCATCAACAACTTGGATGAGGGAGTAGAGTGCACTATCATCAAGTTTGCTGATGACACCAAACTGGGAGGAGTGGCTGCCATGCCTGAAGGCNTGGTGTCCAGTTCTGGACCCCTCAGTTGAAGAAGGACAGGGAACTGCTTGAGAGAGTCCAGCACAGAGCCACCATGATTAAGGGAGTGGTCTCTTTAGTTTGGAGAAGAGGAGACTGAGGGGTGACCTCATTAATGTTTATAAATATGTAAAGGGTGAGTGTCAGGAGGATGGAGCCAGGCTCTTCTCAGTGACAGGCAATGATAGGACAAGGGGCAATGGGTGCAAGCTGGAACATAGGAGGTTCCACTTAAATATGAGAAAAAACTTCTTCACAGTGAGGGTGACAGAACACTGGAACAGGCTGCCCAGAGAGGTTGTGGAGTCTCCTTCTCTGGAGATACTCAAAACCCACCTGGACGCATGTGTTCCTGTGTGACCTGCTCTAGGTGTTCCTGCTCTGGCAGGGGGATTGGGTTTAGATGACCTTTCAAGGTCCCTTCCAGTCCCTGATATTCTGTGATTCTGTGCCTGCTTGTTTGACCACTGTTTTTATATTGCCTTTAGAACTGGTAAATTTCCTCTTGGAAGAGGAAATAACTGAACTGGCTTAATGTTTTTAGAGAATCTCATGGTCATTCGGGACTTGCTAATTAACAAAGTGCCAGAAAATGGAAAAAGGTAGAGTTAAGTGCAAGTATGCTTCTGTTCAACCACAAGAAAGGGCAGATTATATCCTTCAAATCTGCATTCATAGAACATACCATTTTAAAAAGTATAGTGAGACTACCTGGAAAGACATTCATATATGCCATCTATCAGGTAAACTCAGTTGGACACAGG
This sequence comes from Nycticryphes semicollaris, assembly GCA_013400055.1. Taxonomy (NCBI): domain Eukaryota; kingdom Metazoa; phylum Chordata; class Aves; order Charadriiformes; family Rostratulidae; genus Nycticryphes; species Nycticryphes semicollaris. The sequence goes on along the minus strand of VXBJ01002088.1, from coordinate 406,839 downwards.
CATGTATATAAATATCTACAGGTACTAAAGGTAAGCAGTGTCAGAATTTGTCATGTTACAGGGTCTTGTATGAATCAAGTTGAGGCTTTTGCATTTTGGAATTGGTGAAGATGTTACTTTACCCCCTCCCCTTGTTGGTCTTTTTTGAGGATGGGTTTTATCTATACTATGGCATCTGTAAGCACACTGCTTCTTAAATCCTGCAGAAATATTACCTCTAATGCAAATTCATGTTACAGTTTATTTGGGATCTGGCCCCTGCCTTTGGCTGTTCGTTTTTATACCTTTCCACCCCAAGTGTTTTGTCATTGAAAAAATAAAATGTAGCTGGTTTAATTTGCTGATTTGAGTGGTAATCTATCCCCCTTTTCAGGAACCAATTCGCCTGTTGCCGCATAGCAGCTATCTATGGAAGTGGAAGCATTTGCTCTTTGGGGGAATCTTGTCCCTTCAGATGATAGTTGTGCAGCTAGCTTGCAGTTTGGCTTATTTCTTTTGGGGAACTGTGGCACAAGTATGATGTCCTTAATTCACTGGTGATTTTTTTTTTTTTTTTTCCTGAACTGACCTAAGTGTGGGTTGGTGCTGAACAGACTGGACAGGCATGGAAACATGAGATCCTTTATTCCTTTTATTTGTGCTGCCATCTGCCCACCACCAAGCTGCTGCTAAATTGATTGTTGCTGCCACTTGCTAGGCAAGTGCATTGGTAAGGTCAAGTGTACAGACATCAGGAGAGGATGGAAAGTCAAGAACTTTGCGTAATAACTGGTATTTACTTCCATTTATAACTGCTATTTCTGGTCTGCTTGAGGTTCTCTCTGAAGCAATCTGATATTAGTAAAGTATCTTTGGAATGAAGAAATGTTTTGCCTGATTGCTCCCGGTTCTGGTTTGATTTTGTAGTTCTGTGTTTGTAGACAGACACCAGTAGGAAGCCTAGAGTTCATACTCATCTTTTTGGGGCTGTAGTTTGATTAGGAAAGAATATCAAAAAAGTGAAAAGAGGATGAGAATGTGGAGGGATGATCATGATAATTACCATGTTTATGTTCATTAGGTGTTTTTTTGGTGGCTTTTTTCTTTTTTCCCCACTTCTTACTGTGGGTCTAGTATAATCCTGAAATCTGATGTATCTTAAAATAATAAAATATAATAAAATCTGAGCTTTTACCTGGTTTTCGTACCATGACAACATTTCTGGAAACATTCTGTGAAGTATTCCCAATAGACAGGCACAATTAAGGGAAGTAAGTAGTTTAAGATGGAATATGTAATCTACATAGTGACTTGTAGAATAGAAAGCCCCTAAGTAGGCAGGTGATTGCTGCATGCATCACAGGAGAAGGAAGGCTGTATGAAAGCTATTTATACAATATACATATTCCCTGTCTGAAAGCTAAGTGAGCATATGCCTGGAAGCTGCACTAAAAAAATAAACAGATGATGTTTCTTTTTAACTTTAAAATAATGCAACTGCTGCCTCCAGTCAGTGTCATGATGAATGACTTCTCTTTTGTGATCTGTATGCTGGACTAATGCAGTATATTTTGTTTGGGTTGCTTTATAAACTGTTTGTTGATGACTGGTTCAAGTGTGGTACCTGACTATACTTTGCTTGTTGCTCCAAACATTAAGGGATAGTTGCACTCTTTTCTTCAGAAGCTGTTCTTAACACCTTATTCTCCAGTGCACACATGATAAAATGATTCGGGCTAAGTCTATTGAAGGAGCAGTTTGACTATTCTATTAGTCCAACCTGATATGTATTGGTGGTTTAGTATTTGATATTTTCTTTCCACACACTTGGAATGTTCTGCTGCATAAAGCTAGATTTTCTTTTGGCTGGGAATTGTCAGGGTTTGGTTGTTGGAACTATCAGGCTTAAGTCAGAAAAAAAGTTTTACACAAATTGACTCTTTTACTGCAGAAAAGTAATTTTTAATTTTGTTTCTCACGTAGTGGTCTGTCTTTGTTCCAAGTTCCCTCATTAACTTTCTAATCTTCTGGTTGATTTCGACCAATTTGACAGAAAGGTGGATGTATTTAGAAAATTTTCTGCAAGTTTCATGAAACAGCCAGGGGGGGAGAGGGATTGTAGAAGTGCTCTTAGAAGAAGACAATAAAATGTACTTATGTTACAGGCATTGACAAGATAACATAAATCAATCTATCCTTAAAAATGTCCTAAACATAAGAAAAGCTTTGATCAAACATAATATTTGAAAACCTAGCAGGCAAGCCTCTGTTCACAGAATGGCATGTTTAAGATGGTCCCAATTCCGGGTAATTCTAACATGTCTCTGTGTGACTTCTTAAAAATACATGAGAATTCTCAGAAAGAGCCAGTCTTTCTAGTCATTAATATATTTGCTTTGCCAGCTGTAAGACCTTAAGTGCTGTCCAGCATCACCAGATACTTGTGACTGGAGCTCTCTGCAGGTATGTGTGAGATTTTTGGGTGGCAAAGGCGAACTTCCTCTTGAAAAGAAACAAGTGTGGAGGCAAACAAGTTCCAAGAGAAGGCAGCAGAATCTTTAGACTCAACTCTTTTACCCAAAGTTACATTAGTAACATTCTCAAATATTTTACATTTGTGTAATTGGTACATCAGAAGTATGCCAGTGCTGTCTGCCTTATATCCATAACATTCTCAGTATTCAAAGTATGTATAAATTTAATTAATACTCAGACACTCCTGGTGCACAAAACAGATTGGATTTAGATCTTCAATTATTTCAATTGCTCTGTAAGATCTTTACTTCCATCTTTTTTGCTTCTACTCATCATCTATAACCTAAAATACATTCAATCTGGCTTATAAAGTTGATATAATAGGTATAGGTTCTGTAATGCCCTTCAGTGGAATGCCCTTATTTAAAATAAAAAACCCGCAAAAAAAACCAACCAACAAAAAAAAAAAAAAGCCCAAACCCCCACCACTCTCTCTCCCCCCAGTTGCTTCAGAAAACACAGTTCTTAATCATAGAAAACAAGCTTTTGATAAACAATTCTACCAATTTTATTTCATGGTGTTTCCCAGGTTACCTTACAGGTAGCATAATAGGTTATAAATATGCTGCCAGGGTGAGACAGAAACCTCTATAGAGCACAGTGACAACTAAACTCTGCACTGGCAATCTGCTGGAGGCTTATTTGCTTGTCAGTTTATAAGCACACATATATTGTATAATTTGCATAGTCTAATTATGCCTTTGGACTTTCAAATAAAGTTAACCATGTGCAGGCTCATTAAAATACATATCCTTAAAAATGGCTGTACTTTAAGTGCTATTTGAAAAAGGAAGAAAAATGCTTTAAGCTATGAAATAAATTTTAAAATTTTGATTTTTTTTTTTTGGGGGTATCTTTTTGTTTAGATGAAGAAAAGACGTGTTCTCAGAACAGTTCAGGAATGAAAAGAGCAGTATCAAGTAAGAAAGTTACATTCTAGATTTACTGTTACTTTCTGCACTCTGGAAATAGTGTGCTATGGGTAGATGCTTATGTTGTCAGAATATGTAAATCGGGAAGGAGACAGGTTAATTGTTGGTAAGGGACAATTTAAGATCTTTATGCATTAAAATCCTTTATTGAATTAACTTAAAACAATTATTAATAATGTATCATGGTATTGACACAGACATCTCTCTAAATTCTGCAATCTCATGTTTTATTGTGAATACTGTGGGCAAACATTTTCAATATATACATTATAGATAAAAATCCACAAAGGATTATATAAATTACGTCTAAGTAGTTGATGCACAGTATTGAGGGGAAGAAGTGATCTCGTGGACAAAAAAAGATGCTTGAGAAAAGTGCAGTCTGCTGCAGTTATGAATTATTTCATATAAATATTGCCTATGGCATGGATATTTAAAGAGTGTGAAAAGCCGAATATATTACGAGAGCTAATATTAACTGCCGTTAGCAAGCTATCGGAGCATGCTCAAGCAATTCAAAAAGGAGGGGACCGAACTTGGAAGCCTGTTTTTTCTCCTTAGGTGACCAGGCTAAACCAAGCCACTTCATCTTTTGAAGAATTAGTATGTGTTGATTCTTATTGTAAGTAACGATAAAGAATTTTTCAGAAAAACTGTGACTTTGAACAGTTAGCGTAGAGCCAGCCTTACGTTGCGCTTGAGAGATGCAGTCGATATCCATCTGTGAGCTCGCCCCCCAGATGGCGCTGGCTGTGCTGGCACTCTCCTACTGCTCTCTGAGCGGGAATCACTGTGCTGGGAATTGTGATGGGGCTGTATAGAAAATGTATGCCTTTCAGGTGACTACTGGAAACCAGATGTTTTTGATAGGGTTTTGATAAATGTATTGGGATCCATTGAGAATAAGATTTAACATGAAAATAAATAAAAAGCACCCAGGGGAGTAATTCTGTTTTATTTATATTCCTTAGCTCAGATACATTTATTTTTTTTAAAAAATCTTGTTCTGTTCCTTTCTTCTAGCTTTCTTAATAAGAGTATTGGACAATTTATCCCCATGATGAAATTATATGAAATGTTTTTTGCCCTTTTTTTTGAATCTAAAACCTTCAGCAATGCATACAGCACAACTGAATTTTCAAAGGAAAACTCTTTGAAGTCCTTTTTTCTTTTTTCTTTCTTTGTGTCTCTGTCTCCCCCTTTCTCCATCTCTCCCCCTCCTCTCTGTCTGTCAAGTTCAAGAGCAGCTCAGATGCCATGAATTAAGTGAAGCACAAAAGGGGAAAAGGAGACCCTTTTGAAGAACAAAGGCCTCCCATTAGGCTGCCGTGTTCTTTCTCTGACCAAAATTGCTCCCTACATGGTTTTTATTGCTGTCCACATGCTTGGCACATAAGGTAAATACAGTAGGACCCTCGTTACCTCACACTCTCTCTTCCTCTACCCTCTTCAATAAATGTTTTGTCTCTTTGATGTCCCTAGTAATTCTTATACTGATTGTTCCCACCCTCATAAAAGCCCCAGGGGTAGTCATGGTGGTGGATAGCATTAGATACTGTGTAAATGCTTCCAGAAAAGAAGACAAACTGCGGCCAAAGAATTTATTTCAGGTGGAAGAGAATGGGAAGGAAATACAGATGTTTTCTTTTCTTCTCAACATGTTGCCTCTGTGCCCCAGCTACACTTACGTATCTCAGGGAAGTTGATAATTTCTTCCTGTTTGTTTCAAAAACAAACAAGGAAATAGGGTTAAATTAGAATTCTGAGGAAATGCATCCCACAAGACTTTAAAGCTATAGAAATCTTCTCTTAAGCTTTCTTGATTATTTATTTTACTTTGTTTTGGACAGCCATCTGTTCCAGAGTTCTGGTGAAGAGTATCAGCGAAGGTTCAGACCCAGATAGGTTTAAAATGTGAACTTTGTAGCGTGCGCCTTTTAAAAAGAAATCAATCAAGCCCTTCTTACTGAGAAGTTTAAACATAGCTCTGAAATATATGCGTGCGTATACAAAAAATTAAACCAGTGTCAAACACTGTATCTTAAACCCAAAATTGCAACAAAACTTTTTAGAACTTAAATGACAAAATTTGCTAATGTTTAAAAGGCATTTTTGGGGGAGTTGACTTTTATGGCAGAATCTTGAAAGATTAAAAGAATTGATGTGGGATAGCGTAATTAATGCCTAAGTTCTCTGGAAATTTGCCGTAAAACATAGAAGCATTTATTGGAATTCGAAATTTATGTTCTCCCAACTTCTTTCCAAATAAATGATTTCCAAGGATATCTCTTTGATTTGGTATTTGTTTGCTTTCATCTTTTAGTTCTGCATTTCTACTGACATGAAGTATTTTTATTAGCTTTTATAACACACTTAAGTATGTAATCATTAACAGAATATTGCCCAGTATTTTTTATTTTTGTGCTGCTTCTTACTGCTACCACCTTACCTCCTGGAGTATATGCTTTTATGAGCGTATACTGTTATGAACATAGTAATTTCAGAGAAAATGTCAACAAGGCTACTTAAAGAAATAACAATGACTCTTATCAGTCTATTTTGTAGATTACAAGGCAAGGAAAATCCACCTTGAAATCTGACTTTTCATTGCAAGTTGTATTTTTCTTTTTTTCCCCGTTGATCATCTTGCATAAGAAATTTTACAATAAATGCTATTGATTTGCAATCAGTTAGATTTTTTTTTTTAATTCACTCTGTATGTGAGCAAGGTTTTACTCCCTCCCTTCCCTGCAAAGGAATTAAACTCTTTTTCCCATCCCCTTGTAATTGGCCTACTTAGCATCCCGCTGTGTGGGGAGGGAGGTGATGCTGGCATGTAATGATCTTTCAGTATGTAATTGGCTTATTTTGATCCATATTTTATGTAACAATGATTGTCTAAAATGGAATGTGTAACTTCAGGTGGTGGAACACCGTACAGGTAGCAGTAGTACATCTACTTGTGGTAGATGTGGATGCTGTGATCAATAGCAGTGGCCTACAGCTGCCTAAGTATGGAAGATGAACCTTTGTTCTGTCTTTCCCCCTCCCCCTTAACCATGCACCATTTGTCATGTAGCCTCTCCTATTGTCAGTTAACCTATGTGCTCTTACTCCATCATGGAGCTGTACCTGTGGTCATCTTCCCCAGCCTCACAAATGTCAGCCAAACTCTCCCTCCCTATCTGCTCGTGGGGATGTTCTGTTCACTGATCAGAGTTACCTTTGGTGGATGCTGGGAGCAGATCTGCACCCTGGCTCTGAGCAGCAAGTGCAGGTCTTGACTGTATCAGGGTGGTCACGGCAGCTGCTGGAATTTGGATGAGGAGGTGCAGCTGCCACATCCCTGGTTTAGATACAGCAACTGTTGATTAGTGTTAACTACCAATCAATAGCATAGAGATGCTTTTGTTGGGAGTTGTGCTGTAATACTGAGTGTAATCCACGTGTTGCTGCTAACAAGTCTGTGAACCACTGGACTAAAATGCTCCATGTTGGATAGAGTAAGAGGCAGAGTTTCTGAGGTAGATAAGGCTGTATCATGCAAATTATGACTTTAATACTACTTGGAATGTCTAGAAAGATGAAAAGGAATTTATACATAAATATGTTTTACCAACAAAATAAACAGTGGGTGGCAGCTTCTGAGTATTCATTCCAACACTAATGGGAGAATGATTTTTCCCAGGAACACCTTGTCAATAACTTGTGTTTTTAAATTCCGTCAGAATATATTCTTCCTCATCTTTTTTCTTAAGAACACACAATGTACACCCAGAAGGGACCACTGTGAATTTTCAATCATATGTCTGCCCCAAACAGACCTTGGGCATAAATTTTGAGTTTTATTTGGTAATTTCTGTATAAAGACTAGTGACATAGTAGAAGACTTGGTGGCTTCAACTGAAGACTTCTTAAATAATTAATGAAAGAACATATTAGCAAGAGCCGTAGTTTTAGTTATTTGAAAATGTGTTCCTTATATAGGAACTCCTACTTTTCAGCAATAGTACTGAGTGCCTTGAGGTAGAGCCCACAATGGAATACACTTATATTGCTACTCTGGAAATAAGGTGAATGTTTTTAAGAAGTGATGTCTGCAGAATGATTTTGTACCACTATGTTGGTGCTTACAAAACCAGATTTCAGTGGTGATTCGTGTCATAGCTTCAAAAAGCACTGAATGTGACATGCAGAGATACAAATTTGTAAAGCAGCTGAAGTACACCTAGATCTGTTCTTGTGAAGGGATGCAAGCATAGGACTTACCAGGTTTCCTGGTGAAAATTTAGATCCTTTCTTGAGTCTTAACACAACATTTCAAGACTGTGGTGCATAAGAGATCCTATTATTCCTGCCTTCAGGTGTGCCCCTCAGCCTGAAAAAATGGTGAGGTCAGAGTGCCATCAGCAGGTGGTTATGCTGCCACCAAAAGCCTCTCTAGCCTTCATGCCAGTTTTTTTACCTAAGGTCCTTCTGACTTCCACAGCTTCTCTATGCAAACCATTCCAGTGTCTCACCACCCTCACAGTAAAGAATTTCTTGGTAATATGTCGGCTAAATCTCCCCACTTTCAGTTTAAAACCATTATACTCTGTCCCTGATAAAGAGTCTTTCCCCATCTCTCCTGTAGGTCCCCTTCAGATGCCGGAAGGCTGCAATAAGGTCTCCCCAAAGCCTTTTTTTCTCCAGGCTGAACAACCCTAACTTTCTCAGACTGTCTTCATAGGTGAGGTGCTCCAGCCCTCTGATTTTTTTTCCTGGACTTCCTCTGGATCCACTCCAACAGGTCCATGTCTTCCCTGTGCTGAGGACTCCAAAGTTGGACACAGTACTCCAGGTGGGGTGTCTCCAGGATGNACCCTTTTGAGTGTGGTCATCAAGCCCGTTCCTCATCCACCCAGTGGTCCATCTGAAATTTGTCAGGCCACCAAATTTGTCAGGCACAACTTGCTCTTGGTGAAGCCATGTTGGCTGTCACCATCACCTCCTTATTTTCCATGTGCCTTAGGAGAGATTCCAGGAGGATCTGCTCCACGATCTTGCCAGGCACAGAGGTGAGACTAACCGGCCTGTAGTTCCCTGGGTCTTCCTTTTTTCCCTCTTTGAATATTGCAGTTAGGTTTCCCCTTTTCCAGTCAGTGGGATCCTCACCAGCTTGCCACAGCTTCTCAAATATGATGGAAAGTGGCTTGGCAGCTTTGTCTGCCAGCTCCCTCAGGACCTGTGGATGGATTTCATCAGGCCCCATGGCCTTAGGCACCTTCAGGTTCCTTAGGCATTCTGGAACCTGATCTTCTCCTACAGTGGGCAGTTCTTCATTCTCATAGCCCTTGTTCTTGCTTTCTGTGTCTTGGGTGGTGTGGTTAGAGCCCTTGCCGTTGAAGACAGAGGTAAAAATGTTGTTCAGTAACTCAGCCTTTTCCGTGTCCTGGGTGACCAGAACTCCTATTTCCTTCTAGAGTGGGCCCACGACTTTCCTATTGTTGCCTTTACCTCTGACATATCTATAGAAGTTTTTCTTGTTGTTCATGATATCCCTGGCCAGATTTAATTGTGTCTGGGCTTTAGCTTGCCTAATCTGGATCCTGGCCACTCAGTTTCTCTATATTCCACCCAGCCTACCTGTCCTCGCTTCTACCCTCCATAGGCCTCCCTTTTTGTTTTGAGCTTAGCCAGGAGCTCCTTGTTTATCCATGCAGTCCTCCTGGCTTTTTTGCCTGACTTCCTCTTTGTTGGGATGCACCCCCCTGAGCTTGGAGGAGGTGATCCTTGAATACTATCCAGCTTTCTTGGGTCCCTCTCTCCTCCAGCACCTTTTCCCATGGTATCCTGCCAGTCAGATCCCTGAAGAGTCCAAAGTCTGCTCTCCTGAAGTCCAGGGTAGTGAGCTTGCTGCACACCCTCCTTGCTGCCCTAAGAATTTTGAATTCTACCATTTCATGATCACTGCAGCCTTGGCTAACCTTGAGTCTGACATTCCCCACCAGCATGACTTCTTTCCTTGTTGGCTTCTCTAGCATTTGAAGAAGAAAGTTGTCACTGGCACATGCCTAAAACTTCCTGGGTTTCTTGTGCCCTGCTGTATTGATATTGAGGTGGTTGAAGTCCCCCATGAGGACCAGGGTCTGTGAACGTGATGCTGCTCCTATCTCTCTATAGAGGGCCTTATCTTCCCTGTCATCCTGGTCAGGTGGTCTGTGGCAGACCCCTACTGTAATATTATCCTCCCCTGTGCTCCCTTTAATCCTGATCCATAAGCTCTCCATTGGGTCTTCATCCATTCTCAGGTGGAGCTCTGTGCACTCCAGCTGGTCATTGACATAGAGGGCAACACTCCCTTCTTTTCTCCCCAGCCTGTCCTTCCTGAAGAGTCCGTATCCCTCCATTCCAACACTCCAGTTATAAGAGCCATCCCCCCATGTCTCTGTGATGCCAATAAGATCGTAGCCCTGGAGGTGTAAGCACATCCCTAACTCCTCTTTCTTGCTGCCCATACTACGTGCATTTGCATAGAAGCACTTTAGCTTGGTGCCAGTGCTGACACCAGCCATGGAACCATGTATTTACTGACTTGATTCATCTGTTCCTCCCAGTATCATTGCCCTCAACTGGAAGGAGTGCCAAAAAAAAAAAACCAAACCAAAAACTTGTGCCCCAGCTTTCTTTACCAACCCTCCCAGCTGAAGTCTTATCACCTTGACTAGGCATGGGAGTGCTGGCTTCTGCCCCTAGCTCTGTTGTGGTTATGGTTTTGTTTGGTTTTTTTTTTTTATTTGATGTTTTTTTTCCCCTTGGTGTGACCTTGGTCAATCTGTTTCATTATAGCATTCATTCCTTCTTTTCACACANTCTTTCTTGCTGCCCATACTACGTGCATTTGCATAGAAGCACTTTAGCTTGGTGCCAGTGCTGACACCAGCCATGGAACCATGTATTTACTGACTTGATTCATCTGTTCCTCCCAGTATCATTGCCCTCAACTGGAAGGAGTGCCAAAAAAAAAAAAACCAAACCAAAAACTTGTGCCCCAGCTTTCTTTACCAACCCTCCCAGCTGAAGTCTTATCACCTTGACTAGGCATGGGAGTGCTGGCTTCTGCCCCTAGCTCTGTTGTGGTTATGGTTTTGTTTGGTTTTTTTTTTAATTTGATGTTTTTTTTCCCCTTGGTGTGACCTTGGTCAATCTGTTTCATTATAGCATTCATTCCTTCTTTTCACACACCCCCCCCACACCCCCCACACCTCCCGGCATTTGTATTGTTTGAGATTGAGACAGTGGCAACCAGTTCTTGAGCTTTTTGACATAATTGGTAAAATTAGTCTTGATTTCATCTTGTCAGTTTGGTTTCTTTGGTCTCTAGTCACTTGACTGTCTGATCTCAACAGTACTTGGCCATGTTTTTCAGGTCTGAGTGGTCTCTGAAAATTACAGCAATGCGCAATCAGCCACCCCAATTCAAATTACTGGTATCAAATCCAGTGACCTATTCTCAAGATAGCGTACTTTAATGTGAAATGTGTAGTTGTTCTTTCTTCCAAAAAAGGCCACCCCAACCTAATCCGCAAATCAATACAAAAACCCCCTCAAACAACAACAGAAACAGAAATCTTTGCTGTACCACAAAAACTCCACCAACTCCAATTCTTCATCTTTGATGTTTATTTTCCTTGTCAGTTCTCACTGACACAGTCTAGGTTGGTTATTCTTTACTCTTACTCATTATAACCTATTTGGTTTCACCACCCTTGCAGTTTTTTTGGTGCTGCACATCTGAATGTAGAGATTTTTGAAGACTCACCTTACATTTAGGACTATTTCTATGAGATCTTTGTTCTGGGACTGGACTCAACCTACGTGTCTCTGGTTTAAATCATTGTCACTGCAGCTGCAGTATCTTAGAGCCTCATGATCCTTCCTCACAATATCCCATGAAAGGGGAAGCATTTTTACAGGTAATAAACTGAGGCTCTAAGGGCAAATCTATAAAGATATTTAGATATACTTCTCTGTTGTTGTGGCATTACCTTGTTGAAGGTCCCATCGAGTGCCTAATGAGTGCCTAATTATCTCTTGTGGATTTTCTCATGATTTCCTATGTGTTAGAAATGGGGATGTCTGAACCAAGGTCTCCTGTGCCCAAAGTTTATTAACTTTATTAACAGTGAGTGTTATAGTTGGGTTTTTTTGGGTTGGTTTTTTTTTTTTTCGGCTTCTAGAAACATTTACCCTTCCATTGAAATTTCCTGCTACAAGGATTGGTAGTAGCAAAGAAAGCCATGAAACCTGTATTCTGATGACATTTTTTGCCTTTTCTGCTTACTGTGACACAATAATCTTTTCAGATAGAATGGGACTACTGCCATATTCTAAGCTCTTTTAAGTTGGATCCTTCATTCTGAATGTATCTTCCTGCCTGTACTTCACTTTCACACCAGGAGTCTATTGTGGATTTTTGGATGTGTGTAGTGTTAGAATTCAGGAAGATCCATTCTCAGGAGAAGTGGAGCACCTTAAAATGTAGCCATAACCTGTTAACTAGAAGAAGTGTGGTGGTTTTGCTTACCTTGTCCAGAGAAGGTGCGGATACCCCTTTGCTAGAGGTGTTCAAGATCAGGCTGGATGGGGCTTTGAGCAGTCTGGTCTAGTGGGAGGTGTCTCTGCCCATGGCAGAGCGGATGGAACTAGGTGATCTTTAAGATCCCTTCCAACTCAGACCATTCTACGATTTTGTGATCTGTTCTCCATGGTTTACGTTTAGCGGGCATCGCCCCCCAATTTTCTTCTGCACTATGTATTGTTAATGAGTGTTTATTGTAACATTGTGTTGAAGTAACTGCCAGTATTCTTGGTGAGGTCTAGAGAGTTGTATAAATGTCTTTCGCACTTTGGAGCTGCTGCATGAAATTCTCTATCTAGGATTAGGCACTCTGATCCCAGAATCTGTTTCTGGGCAAAATACCTGTGTTGGAAGAGAGTAGTCCTGCAGTACACAATTTTGGTCTTGTGGATATCTTCCATATTCATACTTAATTAACAGAACTAATTACTGTTCCAGATAGATCTACATTTCCTGATGTGTATTAACATACGGTTTAAGAAAGTAGAAAGGAAATGAAGCTGTCATGTTGGTGTCTGCTTCTCAGCTGTTAAGTCTAAACGCTTAGCTTTCCATGGGGGTTATGGGCATGGCCCAAACAGTTCTTTTCCCCAGAAGGCATAATTTTCTCAGCTGAGAGAACATAGGTTTCCTAAATGGAGAATCACTGCTGACAACCCACTTCAAAGAATTAGTTAGTGAGCAAAATTCCCTGTCTTCTGGCTTACCAGTGCACACTGAACACTGTTGTGATCCTAGGTGACTGAAAAGTAGCGTTCACGGTTATGCTTGCCTTTAGGAGAAACATGTATGCTTTCTTCTTGCAGCCTTTTCTGAGGCCAGTCTGCTTTTTCTTAGCTAGAGTGCTGCTTACTTTGTCTTTGTTGTGGTTTAATCCTAGCCAGCAACTAGAACCACACAGCCATTCACTCACTGCCTGCCCCCAGTGGGATAGGGAGAAGAGGCAGAAAGAGGGAAAAAAACCCTCATAAGCTGAGATACAGACAGTTTAATAGAATAATAATGGAAGACAAAATTAATAACGATGATGATGATAGAATATACAAAATTAGTGATGCAATGCAATTGCTCACTACCCAATGATTGATTGCCCATGCCATCTCAAGCAGTGATTGCAGATTCCTGCCCACCAGCAGCCACCCATTTATATACTGAGCATGGTGTCTGTGGTATGGAGTGCTCCTTTGAGCAACCTTGTCCTGTCTATGCTCCCTTCCAGCTTTTATTGGAAGCTGAAAAAGTCCTTAACTAATGTGACCATCACTTAGCATCAACTAAAACAGCGTATTATCAACTTTGTTCTCATACTAAATTCAAAACACAGCAGCTGCTAGGAGGAAAATTAACTCTATCCCAGCTGAAACCAGGATGGTCTTCCTTCAGAAAACTGCTACCACTGTTGACTGTGCGGGTTTGTTCTGCTAGTGCAGGCTAGGAGTCTCGGGAGGAGAGAGAGACTTGCAGTTCTAATCTCTCCATGCCTTGCCTCTGGTCAGGCAGCTGATTGTTTTTCTGGTTTTGTTCCTCCGGGTGGCATCTGTCTTCAGGAAAAATTTCCTTACAGCACAGTGCAGACTGGCTGTTTCAGTATTGCTGTTTCTGACTGCTACGCTGAATTAATTATGTGAGCGGTTATGATGTAGGTGCTTGAAATGTTTGTGGCTGTTCAAAATGGAAAGGCTGGTCTCAAATGAATTTCTTTCTTTTCTTCTGCAGCCTTTTTGTTTGTTTTTAGTTTACTCTTTTTTACCCTTTCCTGAATAGTAAGATTTCATATTTTGTGTAAAAATTGTTTTTGTGCCACTTGGGATGCCTTTCCTGGTTGTTAATGTCTTTTGTGGTTCTCAGTTGACATGCCTACACAGCATTTCACTCCATCTTTTAAGGTTTACCTCACCTTGACTTTCCAGTTGTATATATTTGTTTAATACTAATCAATTTTTTCTTTGTTGCTCAAAATGTTATATTTTAGTTCTGTATAAATGACTCAGTATTACTTGAAGATTTGTCTAAAATTCCTGTTTTAAAGGACTGCACCCCCCCGTCCCCCGGTGTTCTTTAGAAGATGGGGTTGAAATTGTTTGATGTACAAAATTAAAAATATGTGAACAATGTGGCTGTACACAGCCAGATGTTGCAAGATCAGCATAAGCCTGACAGAGCCTAGAAGGGATTCTCCTCTTGCTAGGTAAAGACTTGAACAAATACATGGGACTTGCAGTGCTCCCCTAAAGGCCAAAATAAATGAATTCTCTCAAATCGGAGAGTGATTTCTCTGGAAAAGTTTGATCCACTGAGAACACTTCAGCATCTCCTGGGACTTGAACCATAAGGGTATTCAGTTCAAAGCATGCTGGAGTTTGCATGGGGCAAGGTTAGAGAAATAATTAATCCAGTGAAGACTGCAGACCTTGTGTTTCATGGAGGAAAACATGCTAATGTGGTTGTATTCTGTGCTAGTTGAGTTATCTTACTGTTTTCTGTTGAAATATTCTGATATTAACAGTGGGAGTGCTTTAAATATTCACTTTTTAATTTTGTTTCCTTTTTAAGAAATAAGGGGTTTCTGGGCTGGGACAGTGGTCTATGCCATTCATACCCTTACAACTGAAGTTCTTCATAATATAAGCATCAATTTATGTAATGGCAAACAATCTTCCAAATACAAAACAAATGTATGTTACACAGTGTTTGTATTGCTTTGCCTACAGTAAGTTACTGAGATATTTCTGCTGCTCAGGAGCTTTACTAGTCAGCGTCAGAGTAAAGTTAATAGGACTTGCAGGTAATCAGAGCCTATTTAGGTACTAAACAAAAAAGTAACATCACTTTTATTCTCCCTTTTTGCTCATAGGAAAGCAATGACTAAAGACACAAGTTAAAAGTATGCTGTGTGCAAATGGGCAAAATGCTATTAAAATAACCGGAACATTTCTTACTGTTAGACGGTGCATAAAATATACAGTGTAATGTATTGTAGCCTGCTTTCATGGGTAACAACTGTATTTTTTCAGGTGAAAACTGAACACAACTGAACTGTTGTGTAGCAGATGCTTAAGCATTGCTGGGACAGCTTTGCCTACTCTACTCCTGCTAAATTACATAAACTGTACTGAAATTTAGATTCTCTGTAAAAGCACGTGCTGCAGTTTCGAGTATTATTTTGTCAGATATGCTTTCAGTTTCTGATGTCCATAGAAGTTCCAAGTGCCAGTGCTGCTTTAAAATTAATTCTTTTGCATTTCAACGTGTGCTATTTACAAATGTATGTTGCTCCAAATAAAGGAAGGGAACTCTCTTATTCCATTTGAAAGAATTTCTTGAGGAGAAACCTTGTAAAGATTGTGCTTGTGTAAATTTCTTCCACTTCATGGGCAAGGTGGCGAAGAAGGGAGGAATGGAAATTGCAACTTGAAAATGGATATTTTCGTACAGCTAATAAAATTACTCTTCAGGTCACCAGAGCTGCGGAGTCAGCTGTTGTGTCCAGTGGATTTTGATTAAATTGGAGTACAACATTTTCTTTCCCCCTTTGTGTGAATCTGGTTCTTTGAGGCGTGCCCTCCTAGAGCACATACTGTTTCAGCTGTTATTTCAAGCATTTTCATGCTTTGTACTTGCTTTGAGCCCTAGGAATTTTTGCCTTACACCTTGACCTCAGTGTACCGTGCATTTGTGAAGCTAATAAGGTAGACTTAAGAGAATGACCTGTTCCTGAAGTTGAGGGTGAGAGGTTATGAAATAAACACGCAGCGTATTATAGAATGGGAGAGAACTGAAAGAAATATTTAAGAGGGGGGTAAATATGCCTTTGCATGCTTCCAAGAAGGCTGGGAAAAAAGATGATGTACTGACTAAAGGTCATATTTCCTCTCTTTGGGAATATGTTTTTATTGTTTGTTATTCTGTTTACAAGCTCTAAATTAGATTTCATACTAAGAACCTATGCGCTTTATTAAACCTCATAGGTTGGCAGGATTATAGTGCTAAAGCCTGGTTTAAGCCAATGTTTAGAGCTGGTTTCTAATGAAAGTTGAGATTATTGATTTATGATGACTGTTAATCCCATCCCATTTTTTCCATCCACTGTCCGGTTGGTCACATTTGTCAGGAGCATGGTAGTCTCAAGGAGACTAGCTTCTACATATTTGCAGTAAATGGTCAAGTAGAAGAAACTCTGCTACTCCTCTCATAAATGGAAAGAATTCATTGAGAATGTAAGACTCATCACTTACTGGAAAATGAATGCAGAGACAAGACACTTGCAGGAGAAGTTCAGTAAATCGGAGAATCTGGTCCTTAGTCTATTGTTTGTATGTATATAATATGCCCTTGCGGTAGACGGGTCTTTTGTATGGTGAACTATACAGTTACTTTTAACTTCAGTCAATTCTTTAATCCTGTTCCTGGGAGACTGTACAAATGATCATACTGGTAGAAATGAAGGAGTAGAGCAAGGGAAATAAATGCAAGGGCATGGAATTTGGTTCAGAAGAGATGGTTGCCAAAAGAAATGCTTGCCAAACAAACGGTGGCTTCTCTGCCACATATGTTCTTGTTCTGAGGTGATGCAGATTTTAAGCTTCTCTGGAAACTAGGACATGGAGAGCATGTTTTTGTAGGTGGAGTTCTCTGGTGTATCAAGAGAAACAAACTGTTGCTTTAGTCATAATCTGTTTTTTAAAAAAATAAATACAACTGAATACCTCAGAAAAGAACCTTTGCTACTCTCATTGCCCATTGAATGACATTGCCACTGCATGTGTTTTAGTAACGTGTACCTATCTCACACCCTTTCAAAGGAAAAAAAGTTTTGGATAACTTTTTAGTAAAATGTGAAAATAGTACTAAACCCAGCAAATCTTCTTGGAAGCTTTTGTTCTGAGAAAGTAGATATGTAATGGATGGAGAGTTTAAGGAAAGCTCTGAACTTGAGCAGTGCTGTGCCAGCTTTTTTTCTGTGGACTTCCTCTATTAGCATATTCTTCGCTGCTATGGTAGGTAGTAGAACCATCCTGGAAAAAGTGAAAAATTTATGGATGTGTTTTCATTCTCCGATGCTGGTAGGAGAGTTTATAAAGCTCAATGTTGTGTTATTTTGCAGTCAGAGCAGTATATCAACTAATTTTTAACACACTTGCCTATCAGCTGTAGGTCAATAAAATCTAACTAGTAATTCTAAGAGATGAGCATTGCTTCAGCTGTCTTGAGTCAGTATTGACAAAACATGACTTGATGCTGTGATAGTGTCTTCTGTACCTTTCTCTTGACATTGTTTGATGCGCTGCATTTCGCATGTTGTCTTATATTTTAAGAAAAATAATGACATAAGAGTGCAAGTGTGTTTTGCAGTGTAAGATTTTTGAGTGGTCCCTGTCCAATACTTTATTTAAGAGGAAAGTTAATGTTAAGGTGTGTGGTCACCAATGTAGTGGAAAAGGTAGCAGTCAGCTACCAATAGCAGTGATGGTGACTTAATTGACTCTTATATTTGTATATCAGATTACAACATTATTTTTAAGGTACTTTAACAGTATAACCATACACTCCTGTTTCTGAAGGAGGAGTGTATATACTGAAGTTATGATTCCAAGCATAGCTAAGCTGACATAACAGCTCTCTGAAGCTGAAATGGGACTACTCTTACTCCTTACCTTCAGCCCCATCATCTTGCCTTTACTCCTCTTCCATTGGAAAGTCTTCTACCATTCTGGCAAGTCACATACCCTTCTGTAAGGGGCTCACTAGTGACAAAGAGAGCACAATGCAATCAGCAATGGTGCAAAATCCAAGTGGGGAGTATGGCCTCCTTTTGACAGTGGTAAGCCATCACGTTGCTGTACCTTTTCACCCTCATGCTGAAGTTATAACACAAACCTTTTTAAGATTCATGCCACTGGAAGGACAGACCATTTCTCTTCTGTCTCCTGCTCCTTCATGATTCTGCCTCTGTCCTTGTGTCGATTTTCAGTCTTTGACTTCCACACATAGTTGATTTCACTTGAAAGAAAAATAGTTCTCTGTTAGCTTTTTATCAAACTAATTTTCTTCTAGATTGCTAAGTCAAACTGTCTCTCCCTCTGGTTAGGTGACCACCAGGGCCAATATAAGGGCAGAGGTAGAACCATCTTGTGGCTGGGGGAAGGAAATAGAAGAAGAACGTTCTATTTCAGTAGTGGACAGTCATTATTAGATGGGTTTGGTTATAAAATCCAGATGTGTTGTGAGGCTGTGCTTTAAACAAACCAAACTAGATTAATTCTGTTCACTCCCACCCTCAGTGGCGTTTGCTCCATTGTGCTTGTCCAACTCCATAGTCATCGCAGCTGGGGAGCTGAGCTGAAGAATTTGTTTTTCAGAAGGGTTAATTTTCTGCCGCCCAATTCTCTGCACTCACTAAACTCGCCAACTGTGGGGTCAGTTGAGTGCTGGTATGACCCAGTGGAAGGTATGGCCAGGGAAAAAGGGGGTTGGCCTACAACTTTGCCAGCTTTGGGTGTTTTCACTGTCACATTAATGAAATGTTTCAGCTACTTCTACAGCCATGTAAATTACATAGATAATTTGACATACATAATGCTAGCAAGGAGGAGATGTTACATGTGTTAAACGTTTCTTCAGTCCTGAGGAAGGTTGAGTTACAGTGAGAATAAACAGGTTTTTGTGAAAAATACGAATCAACAGAAGAGATAAAGGAGGCTCTAGTGAGTAGAAGGTACTTGACTGGGGCTTCTGGGAGTCAATATGGGATGTTGTTCTTGGTATGTTCCTAGCAATCATGTTCCCATGGTGATAGGAAAGCACTCAGTTATCTGCCTCTTGTGCTGGACTTGTATTGGACAGATGGAAATCAAAATACAGATCTTATACTTCTTGCATAATTACCATTTGCATCTCACTGCTGTGAGATGTAACTGAGGCCAAAAGATTAACAGGATCAGCAAAGAAAAGGGATTATTCATTTACAGTACATTATGTTGGGTTAAATGAAAGCTTTGTAGAGCCTTTGTAAAGAATTGAAAAACCATTATACAACAGGGAACAAATAAAGTGCTAACCAAAGGGGATTAGGAGGAAACTTCTCTGATAAGTAGGCTATTTCATGGGTGTCCACTGTGAGGTTTCTTGTACTTAGTATTAATTGTAGTCAGGCAAGTTTTAAGTTAGGTGATTCATCTCTTTGCAACAGTACTTGTGACCACTTAAACACATGCTATCTGTTGATTTGAATAGATATGTGTAGATGGAAAGGCTGTTTAGGGAAGCAAAGCTTGAATTTAGTTATGCATGAGATCTCTTTCCAGCAGAGATCCAGAAACCAAAGAAATAGCAAAAACAATTATTTGCAGTAGGGGTGTATGATGAAAACTGTGAGGAGGAGCTTTTGGAACATGAAATCTGTGCTAGGGAGGTCTGCGGTATTAACATTATCACTTAGAGAATCTTAACAGCTGAAATAATGGGAGTGTGATTTAGAACTGAACATATCTCTGATTTTAAGTGTGATAATATAATAAGGCTCTATTAGTAAAAATTTATATTAAAACCAAATAAGGCAAGCTCAGTAGCAATAAAAGAGGCCCTTAATATAATATGTATGTTTCTGTAATTAAGCACAACACCACCCCACCCCCCGCCCCCGAAATTAATTATTAATTTGACTGTTAATAGTCAAACTAATGATTCATTTTGCAGGTAGGATAGAGTAGCTGTAAACTGAAGATTCCTGACTGGCACAGTGAAGTAGAATTTGAAAAAGGAATTGTGAGGAATGCTGCTTGATAGGGTTTCCTGGTCTTGGAGTCCACCTGTTGACTATCATAGCCAAGTAATCTCTGAGAGAACAGATCTCAGAAAAATGCACAAATATTGATGGTTGATAATTTTAAAATAATATAAAAATGAGAAAAATCAAAAAATAAACTCAGTGATGATAACCTATTTAAATTGTACCTCTGCTACCTGCTTTCCATCAACAAAAGCTGCTTGACAGACAAGTAACTGTCCATACTCTGCTATTTAAAATGATGCTATAGTTTTAAAAAATATTATTGAAAAATAGACACGAAATTGTTTTCTTCCCCCCACCCCTCCAGCTTACTGAGTTAAGCTAGTATCACTGAAAACAACCTTGTTTGCTCATCAGGAAAGGGTCATGCATCTTCTTAATTCTGTAACATCAGGGTCACAAGTAAGAATGGAGTCTTTGAACTTGGTTGAATACTTACCTGCTTTTGGGAGGCCTTAAGTGTTCTCTAAAAACAGAAAGTGTCATTTTCAAAGTATACTGGAATGGGGAGGGAAAGGAATGCTTGAGATTGTATCAGTTGGGTTTCAAAATCTGCAAGGTGAAGCAGCTTGCACTTAGTCATTTACAATGACTGGAAAGAAATCTCTCTAATTTGTTGACATTATGTATTTTTTGATGTCAGTAAATCTTATGTGGTCAAGGAAGCTGCACAGAGGGGGTGGAAAAGTGAGCAGGTCAATATGTGAAAAAACAAGGCAGATTTATTTCAAAAGCTAGAGGCCAGTTGCACTTACTTGAGTGACTAGATAATTTTATTTCCCGATAGACAATTTTTGGTCAACAAAAATAATCCAACATCAATTTATACAATTTTCTCGGGTAGAAGGGGAAGTCTTTTCAGATGAATTTGCTGTAAGCTTTTTCAGTTCTTGTTAAGATTAAAGCTTTGTTTTGTAACTGTATTGATAAAATGCACTCTTTTATAATGTATCTGATTTAGAATGGCTTACTTCATTGATTACCAAATTAAAGTGATACAAAATCAATAGTAACACATACTAAAGGGATTAAGGACAGGATAACTGAAAAGTCTCTATATAGTTGCTAATGGAAAGTCAAAATCTAGTAGCTATGTCTTTCTCTTCAGCAAGTACTCTGCCTGTGATCAAGAAGAAATATGGAAGCTTCATTGGTAAAGTTTTCACTGTATGCAAAGATTGGTGGAGTTGAAACTATCAGGTCAGTTACTACAAAGGGATCTAAGATTCACCAATTTTTCTGGGAAATGAACCATGTATTTTGATTTGGCCAAATACCGTGTCTGCTGAACATCTAGCAATGTAGATTGTAGATTCCACTCTTGGAAGAGGAGCCAGTGCTCTGAAACACATTGACTCTAAAAATTAGTTGAATCGTGATGAGTTACAATCTGGAAATGGCTTTGGGAGAGAGAATGTACCTATGATAACAATTACGATACTTAAATTATAAATATAGTTGAGGCTAATCTTATGCTGCTACTTGGAAGTTTGTAACATCACAAGAGTTGCTTACGAGCCAAAGATGCTTCTGAGAAGAGTTGCGATGGATTCAGAGTGTGAAAAGCCTGTCAAACTGAATTTAAAATTCAGAATCTTTCGTTAAACCAAGTTGGAAGAAGTGAACAAACCAAGTTGGAAGAAGTGAACATTGACTTGCTCATAGTACATCAGGGGACTTCCGTTTCAGGAAGTCTCTTTAACCAGTCAAAGATGCATAACAAGATCCTGTTGCTGGAAACCGATCCTAGGTGACTTCAGTCTTAAATCGTGCCTTATAAAAAAGGGACTTCGAGTTAACGGTTAAAGGTAAGAAAAGGGTATGGCTCCATCTCTTGGAGTGTATTAATCAGAATGTAGTGTTTTTAATCTATTCCATCACCCGAACGTTCATGCCTGAATTACACAGAGTTTAATGGTCTTTTGTTAATACAAAAATACTATGCTCATGTCGAAGTCACTTGAGAAGTCAAAACCTTCAGGCCTCACTGTTACTTTCTTCTTTCTCCACCACCCATTTAAGTTGTTTGTAAGCAAGTACCACGTGCAGCATTAGTACTGACGTGGACAAATGACATTCTAATTACATATGGGCAATTTCGCTGTAAGTTTGCACTCAGCGTGCATCAAATGTCATGAATAGAAACCACAGCAGAGATGAGAGCTGTAGGGGACTGAATCAATATGTGCTTAAATCTTCTGTATTTTTGAGATGTACAAAACCTGCCTCTTTGTTGATACAAAACATACATATGAGTGAGAGTGTGTGTGTGTGTGCATGCGCATGCATATTTGCATTTGGAATGTCTCCTCCTTAGTGCCTGAAATTTGTTACGCCAGTATTAGCTGGTGCTACACTTGAAATTCTTTCAACATGACATGTTCACTTCCATTGTAAAATCTCTTCATTTTCAACTTCTCAAATTCCAGATTCTGCCATGTGCATGTCTATTTGTTTCTGCAAATTGTGTAAACCTGTTGCTTGCAATACATACCAAGAACATTTGGGCTTTAATTCTTTGCCTTTTGTTAACTTACGATGGACTGTTAATGTTAAGATGGTGTGGTTCTTAAAGTGCTTATTATGTCAGGCCTATAGGAGAATACTAATTTGAATACTAATTTATTTTTTCCCCTTCTCATGAATTGTGGTGAGGGTTTGTTTTTTTTGTTTTCTTTCATTTTTTCAATTGAGTGGGTTTACAGTCATAATTTTTAACACTAAATGGCATGTTTCACTTGCTCAGTGGTTGTACCCTCTTAAAGCTTTGTGTGTTTCCTTGGTCATTTTAACACCACCAGCTCAGCTGTTTCTTTGAAGTGCCGCTGATTAGTCTGAAAAGAAATTTGGAAGGGAATGTAGAAAGGGTAGAGAAGAAAAGTAAAACTAAAACTACTTAAGCAAATGAGCAGCTTTCAAGTTAGTGATGGATTAAGGATAGTTACCGCAGGTCAGGTAATGGATAAAGCTCACAGGTGTACAATGTCATTTATAGGTTGATGGATGAATAAAATTTATAGCTAACTTCCAATATGCACATTGAACACCTGTTTGTTTATATGTCCCCTTTCATACATAAATGTATAATCTTATATGAGAGAGCAAGCATAATGGTGGCCTCTTGCATAGTTAGAAGCTGAAAGTTCCTGGATAAGCTTGCCTTGCCCTCCTTGAGGAATAGGGATCGCTTACAGAGAAATGGTTAGGCCAGGTACAAAGACATTTTGTAAAGTCATCAGAAATGTAACTGATACTGAATCTATTTCTTATCAACTCTGCTCTTTTGAAATAGATAAGCATCATACTGTTATTTTTGTTTAGACAGATTTCATAAGGAAAGAGAGGTTTGTGTTGTTTCTGTCTTGGCTTTTCCTTTCCCCTCTCCCTCATAAACAGCTGGCCAACTTTAAGCAAATTGAACAAATGATGATATTTCAGTGATACTAAGCTCCTGTAGCTTTCCTGAAAGTGGTGAAAAAATTAGAGATAAGATCCTGACTTTATGTGCGCGGTAGTATAGGCACTCTTTACGCTCCAGGTATGAGTTTGTTTCATGTTACAATTTTTGATGTTCAACAAGTAGTCAAAAATCTCAACAAATGCTAAGATTTACCAGGATAATAACAGAATGCACACCCACGTGAGAAAAAGTAGTACTGTGCCACAATCCATTACTGCTTCTTTCTCCTGAGTACTGTACTGTGCAGCTCTTCTTTCCTCATCCTTTATGAAAAAGATGTAGAAAAGCAGCATTAGGAATCATTGAATGGAAGCCATTCATACTTTTTATGCACAACTGTGTAGACTAGAGATTATCATCCTAGAAAAGAGAGATCTAAGAGGGAATATGGCAGAAGTCAGTGAAGTAGCATGGTGGGGTTAATAGAGGCTTACAGTTCATGGTCTCTTTTTGTGTAAGAACTAAGGAGAAATGGTATAATGCTACAGAAAAAAGATAGATTCAAAACAAACTAAAAAAAAAAAAGAATGTTCTTCAATGTGTACTTAAGCTGTGGGATTGCTTGCTGCAGGCTCACTCCTAAAAGTTTACAGAGGCTCAAAGGGATGTTGACATGGATTCATGGGAGAGAAGAATCCTTTGAGGGTTGCTTAGTGTTTATAAACATCTTCTTCCCCAAAAAGTGTTTTAGTTGCAATTCGTGTGAGGAAGAAAATTTGTGAGAGAAGTGTCATATGTACCTCCTGTGTTCATGCACACTTGCCTAAGGATCAGCTTTTGGTTCCTGTATCTGAGCTAGGTATTAGTTGGGATACACAGGCCATTTTCTCTCAGCCTTTAGGGCTGATCTTGAAACAACAGTCTGAGAAGGAGAGATGTCCTGTTTGTGGCCGTGCTAAAGGAAAAGCAGAGAAAGCACAGTCCCTATCTGTATTGCTTATCTGGTCAGTTGACCCAACAAGTACATGCCTATGACCAGTCAGTACACCAAATTAGCCCCAGTGCCTTCTCCCTATTGTTTGTCCAGCAGATATGGAAGGGGACACAGTGAGAAGGCTGGGGGGTGAAATGTAAAGGAAAAGAGTTGTGAGCTTGGATGTAGGTGAAAGCAGTGAGTTACGTGTGCAGGATGCAGGAAGGAGTGGAGTGAATAGGAGGTGGGATATGTGTTTGTAGGTAAGGAACAAAAGATAGGATATATATGCGATGAATTATCCTTTGTTTGTCAGTCGCAGGGTAACTCAAGATTTTTAGAATGAGACTTAGAAAGCCTGTACAGGGGGAGTACAATTCAAACTGGGAATATTACAAAGCACTTATCAGAAAGGCACTGGCTTGTAGATGTCTTATAACTTGACCAGAAGGATTTGTATTTGGGTTTCTTACTTCTCTCTTTTAGCCGTGCATTCTTGATTGCAATTTACAGAATGACAGGCGTTTTCTAAATGGTGTAATGTTTCTTAAACTTCAGTACCTTGCAGCAGAAGAGAGAAGCCATTTTCTTTGCAGGAATTGCCTCCTGCAAATACCAGATACTCACTTTACGTGCTGAGCAGTTGCTAAACTAGGAGCATATCCAGAGTTTTATTTTCCTGTATTAATCAAGGAAAAATGGATGTGCTTTTCAGTAGATGTTTCCATTACAAGATGCCATAATTGGTGTTTCACTCGCTGAGTGTTTAAACTCTGTAGCCAGTGTGTAGCAATACAACCTCTTTCTCATGGCCAGCTGTGCAAGTTGCTATGGGAACTCGGTGGGGACTATCTGCAGATTACTGCTCTGGGGACCACACCTGGCTTATTTGCATTCAATTTAAGTTGGGGAAAATTCAAAAGAAGAAAAGAGGAGTGTAGACCGGCCGGTAGGCAGGCAGGCAAAAAAGGGCTTGTCATTTTGAGACTGTCACATTGGATGGAAAAGCTGCTCGTATTCATGGTTCTTGCAGACTCATGCGGGGTTCTGAATTTTGTAGCCTTTTTTATGCCTTTTGCCAGTGCTGTGAGGCTTGTTGAAAATGTAATGTCACGAGGGATTTTTTTTGGTATTATTGCCTCTAACTTAGTTAAATCCCTGAGAATTTGTTAACTTGCTCTGCATTTTTAATCAGTAATCTCTCTGTGGTGGTGAGGGATCGTAAAGCCAATATGGAATGTGGGTCATTCTTTTGAAGTGGCATGTTAGTTCAACTCAGTGAAATATTAAAATGTCGGTGAGTGTTGTTGGAGAGCTTAGCTTGAAGTTTGGTGGGTTTTTTCTTTCCCCCCTCTCTTACCCTCCTCCCCGCCTCTTCCCCCCTGCATACCAAATTGCTGCTCTTTTGGTGATGACTGTGACTTCCTAAGAAGGCCATGGAATAATTTTCATTCAAGTCAGCAGCAGTGGTCAGTTGGCAGCTCTCGGGCTGTTTGTGGCTGGATTTCTGTGGATGATGGTGTCCTGGCATCTAAGTGCTGTGCACGCACAATATAATGCAATGAATGTGGTTTTACATAAAGCACATATAGTATGTGTGAATATATGTAAAGGATATATGTTTATAGATATAACATAAAGTTTGTATATATAGGTTATATGTATGTGTGTGTGTGTATATATATATATATATGTATATAAAGGAATTGTGAGGGTTAATGTTTGGTTGTCTACCTGTAAGCATTCTCGGTTCTGATCTTTTGTAAAGTCACCAGAGCCTTTGTCCCCCTTGAAGGTTCAAGTTTTCAGCCTGTAGAGATGCTGTACACCAACATACAGGCTTTTTATATAGGTGTCAGACATTTATAAAGTGTATGCTTCTTGTTTGTTTGCTATAATTTGGCCTGCTATGGTATTATAGAGTTATTAGTAGTTATTTTAAAATTCTTCTGGGAACTGTTCTTGAATTTGGGGCTTAGCACTCTAAGCCAGGTCTATGTAAAGCACTTACTGGTATAATTGTAGCTGTTACTTAGCTCCTGCTTCTGTTGGTTTCTCATCAAAACTCTCCATTTTCTTTAATTTCAAAACCGTGCGGTTTTAATGCCTTCTTCATCACATCTAATGAAAATAAGTGGTTATATTAAGACTTACCGTACGGGAATCATGTTTCTGTTTTTTGAGCATGGGAATGGTGTGTGTGAGGACACCAGAAATCAAAGAGTATTCTCAAGAGTTGAATCGGAGGAACGTTTGCATATGTAAGTATACTAATTAATACAAGTTGTCAACATTAGGGCTGAGAGTCAGCTTCCCAAAACATATAGTTGTTGTGACGTTTTAATTTCTTCTATTTGTCTCCTAAGTTGCGTGATAGAGTTCAACAGATGAATGTGACATACAACTAGATTTAAGCTGTAGACAATAAAAGTTTTAAGGTAATACTGCTGGTGAAACAGTTTGCTCAGTTGTTTTTTCCTGCCTCCTTGCTGCCTTTTGCTTGAATAGGGTAAACATTTCTCCCCTTGGATTAAGAAACAGATTTGAGGTAGTATTTTCTCCTCGCTGTTGGAGTAGTTTTGTCACAGCTCAGTTCTCTCGTGCAGTTCTGCCTGGGACAGTGGTGGAGAGGAGGCAGCACAGCAGTGGGGTTGAGCAGGGCTGCAGTTACTGGCACTCCTGCTGGCTTTTTGCTGACTCAGCGTTCATGGCCTGTGGCCATAGTACTGACAGGCATTTATTTAAGGTTCTAAATTAAGCGTCCTATTTTTAATTTTTGGTTTCTCCCTGAAAATGGTGAGGTATACCTACATAAAATGTGTTTTATTGAGGAATTGGTAAATAAGAATTAAAAATATTCCGAGTATCATTTTCTTAATTTTTTTGTTAGGCCTTTTGACCTGATTTTTTTGGTTGACTTCTTTTACCCTGTAATTTGCAACTAGATCATGAATTTCTTTTGAGAGGGTTCTGTATCTGTCAACACTTCCAATCAAAGTAAGTTTCAGAAAGTGGGGCAGCGCAGAAAAGTTTACCTCTGCTCAGGTTCATAGGAGAAATAAACAAGAGGTTCATGTTTTCAGAGGCATGTGTCTGTGGGCTTGCAAATAAAATGTGCATGTGGTACCCAGCAAACACAGCCACAGGTGGTAGCCATTGCTGCTAGTAAACTCATTCTCATGGTTATTTCCTGGAAAAGCTAATCAATGCCTTTCCTGCTGTAGCACAGTGTAGCTGCTAAAACAGGCAAAACTCTGTGAACATTTCCTGGAAAAGCTCCTGTAGGTAATGTTTTATATGTATAGTTACTCTGTGGTTTTCACTTTCTACTGTTCCTAAATTATCATAAATTAAAGCCCCAGGTGCCCAGGAACTTTGTATTTTTAGTTTTTTCTCACTGATAGCAAATGCAGTCTTATGTTAGCTCTGTCCATCCAAAATGATAGATACTTGGATAGGTGCACTGATGGATGGAATCGGTGTCTGCAGTGTGAATAACTCCATTTCTTCCTTCAGATCTTGCATCTGGCAATTTTTTGTTCAATTTGTAACATACAAAGCAGCTTGTCTGGAATTTGGCCTCTTCCTCTTTGAGATCAAATAATTTAAGCTTCAGAAAGAAGCATTCTCATGACATGTCTTGTGGTTCCTACAGGTGTTAATAGTGTCTGGATCAGTGTGCTGAGGGCATTAAAGCAATATCCTCCTTCAGATTTGAGATAGTTATTAAGGAAGAGAGAGCAAAAGCATTTTCTGCAAAGGATGGTGATAACAGCAGTTCAACTTCATTTCATACCATGAGCTATAGAGGTTTTGCATGTGCTTTTTTCTGTTAATTTTTGTCAAACACTCTAATGCTGACTAGGGCTGAATACTATCTCTGCTGTCGGTCTTGATGTATCCAGTTGGCTCCAGCAGGAACTGTAATAAACTTAAACCTGTGACTTTGATTTATGTATTTTGAGAATGACCTGTGGTGCGTATAATGACAAATGGCGTGGAGAATCTGAGATTTGAATTGAACTGAATTGTATGGTTTAGTCATATACTGAATTAGTCTATTCTTTGCAGAGCCCCTATTCATCAGGCTAGACTAGTAATTACTACTTGGCAAAGTGGAGAACAGAGAAACAGTGTGTTTGCATAAGGCATTGTGTTTTGATTTACAGGTGAGTTTAAAAATAATGTTTTTAAGCTCTGGAGGCCTGTACCTGTTATGTGGGTGGACATGGGGAGGCAAGTCTAATGCTTTTGGATTGCACATACAGTGATGATTCCAGAAAGTAATAGGTCATATAACTAAAACAAATATTGCCTTTCAATATTTGAGCTTGGCATAAGTAGCTTTCATATGTTGTCGGATCAATTGTGTTGTGACATATATTAGAAAAATTTTACTCAGATACTTGGTAGTTTTAATGTGTATTGCAATAACAATTTGAAACTAGCAGTATTTATGCCATCTTCATTGATTGGGGTTTTGGTAGTATGAACTGCATTTACCTTTTCAATTCAAATGTGTGCAGTTTTAGTAACTGCTGCATGTGTGTTCACATAAATGTTGTCCCAGCACACTTCGGGTCCAAAGGATACAGGACCATGAATTGGCATTCCCTGACAGGGGAAGTTTGGGGTCACCCCACTCTTCATGTTGGCTGGCACCTGGAGGTACTCCTGGTTCTCCAAATGCCCCAAGCTCCCATAAAAGCTCTCAAGGTGGTGGTCTTTTTTTTTTTTTGTTCTGTTTGTTTCTTTCAGTGCTGCTGATACCTTGGCCTGTGCCCTTAGATTGCTCATTTTTTTTTCTTATTCTGATAAATTTGGAAGTATTACTGATCGTGTTCTTCAGCCCTCCCTTGTGTTTTGTTTGTGTAACTTCCTACCATTGTTCATTGCAGTCTTTTTCTACTTTGTGCCCTGCAGTACTTTTTTTGAAAAGCAATGTGAGACATGCAAATCTTGTAAAAGTAATAGAATATGAGGTGTTTACTAATAAAACAGTATACATCTGCTCCAGGTGTTCAATACTTGTCAGTGTGAAGTATTTCAGATTTGACAAACCAGCAATTTTAAAGGAAGATGGGACCCACATGTATGTGGATAAAAGTTCAAACAGGTGCCTCCCTTGAAATACTTACATTTTAAAAATTTTGTGTGTGTGTATTAAAAAAAATCCTTCTTAACTTTGGATACTGCTTTTCATGTGCAAGTTTACTAGAGCAATGATATAGAACATACCTCAAGTGTGGTGAAATCAAAGCATGATTTGCCCATTTTTCTATCCCAACTTTTAGTTAAATTCAAAGGAGGTGAGTGCCCTCCTGCAAATACTAAAAAGTGCTATTGTGCAACAGCTCTATGGCAGGCGCAAATGCCAGTTAAAAAACACAAGTTTGTTTTGAGTGTGTGTCACCTCGGGCTGCTTTTTGAACTAAGTTCCTGGAGTTAATGCTTATGATATAGTGTTTGGTGCACATAAAGAAATAAATTAATAAAGGTCTCAAGCCATTATAAGATAGTGATGAAAACCTTGAAAACAATGAGTGAAATGTGTGCTTAAATCAGATGATATGAAGACCTAATGTTTCCTACTCTTCAAAATATCCCATGATTTCTAAGTAAATGTTATGATGGTTTAATGGATCAAAGTTGTGGTTTTGGACAGCAAGGGTTGGCTGCACTGAATTTATATCCTTTGCTTTTGTACAGAAAGCACTCAACAGAATGAAAGAAAAAACTTAGATATGATCATAGTATGAATCCTGTCTTATGTGCTGTGGCTTCTGGGCAGTAAGGGGAGAGTATAGCTGTTCAGATGGTATGCCAGAACGATAACATTAACAGTTTCAAATAAGGCTCGCTTTGCACATGAAAGACATAATGCTCTAATTTTTTAATAAGGCTATTTTTTTTTGCCTTTCTGTCCTCCCCTCTAAGCCCCTTTGCCACTCTTCTCCCCCCGCCTCCCCATTTTTTCCCCTCCTCGTATGGTGGTACTGTACTGTGACTTTGTCATGACCAGAGTTTTCTTGGTACAAAAAATGACTTAAGCCATGATAGTTGCTACCTTCCATGGACAAAAATAAGAGAGACTTAAAAAACCAAACCCACAAACAAAACCCTTTATATTAATGTGTCAGGTGCTTAGGAGTATCTGCTGTCCTGCTTTGATAAGATAAATTAGCATTTCTGCCTAGCTATCTGCATACTTAATTTTCTTCAAAAAAGATGCATGAAAAAATTTTGGAAGACATATTATGCAGTGGAAAGTTTGAAAGGATAGTTATGATTTGAGTGTGTGAGATAGAAGTAAAATTAGATGTAGACTAAAATTCCAATTCACAGCAATTGCGTAATGACCAGTAATTCTAAACCAGGCCAATTTTATTTGACTTTTCCAGACAACTGCTCTTTGGCTTTCAGAGCAAACTTAGCAATTTTCAGATAAAATCAATTTTGTAAGGCAAAGTCAAAGGTGGTGGCTAAAATTAGAGCTTAGTTTGCTACCCTGACTATGAACAAGCTGCTGTCTGTCTGTCCATAATTACTCTAAGAGGATCGTGCCAACTTTAATAACAGTTCATTTTCTTGAAGTGCATGATTTTTAGAAGTTTTTTATAACACATTGGAGTTCTGTTTGATGAAATTTTTATTAGGTTTCAGTTAGTTTCTGGAATGGAGACTTGGAACTGTCTTGAGTTAAAATGTGGTAGCTCTGTGTAATGTCAGTTGAGGGCTAGCTGTATGTCCTATGGTCGTGGCTGGCGTGGCATGTAGAAAGCAGCCTTACTCTGCCTGTTGCCAGTGTCCGTTGGCTTTGCCATGCACTATTTTCAAAGCTTTGCTGACCAGTCTTCTTCAGTGGTTCTTCAAAATGCAGTATACTGGACACTGCTACGCTAATGAAGGCACTACGCTAATGAAGGCAATATGCTGATATGATACAATTAATACAATATTTCCTTTCCTTGTATCATTCTAAGTACGCTGCTCAAAAGATAAATAATGAGTTGTTTGCATATTGGGTAATCTTGCCATGTTGT
Organism: Nycticryphes semicollaris; assembly: GCA_013400055.1. Taxonomy (NCBI): domain Eukaryota; kingdom Metazoa; phylum Chordata; class Aves; order Charadriiformes; family Rostratulidae; genus Nycticryphes; species Nycticryphes semicollaris. The sequence continues at coordinate 375,568 of VXBJ01002088.1, read as the reverse complement.
GTCAGAAAGCATGCCTACAAAGTTTACAAAGGTCATGCTTGTCACAGAGCTGGCTAGTGGCAGAAATTTCCTAGCTGTCACTGAGGGTAAGTGACGTTTTACTAATCTATGGAAACATATCTATATAAAAATTAAGATATTCCCTCCCAGTGTTGAATAGAATAACGTTGATAATAACGTTACCCTTTATCCTGTGAATTCTGCCTAATTTTTATTAAAAGAAAATATAAAAGAAAGTCTGACCAACCTTCTGAAGAAAAGGGTCTAAACATCCTTTCCCCTTGGTTTATAACAACTTTCCCTGTCTACAACACTTATTTACAATAGATGGTACACTGGGGAGTAATTTTGTGGAGTTTACAGTCAGTTGGTTGGGGATAATAAATGGAAAAAAAAAAAACAGGAGGAGAAATAAAAGAGAAGTCACAAAAGGAGGTCTAACCAAGAGTTGCATAACCTGCAGGGGAAAATGAGGTTCCCCTTCCAAAAAGTAAGCTGTTAAAGCATGAAGCATAATCATTAGAACTAAATAAATAAAGTGACATATTGGTGGGACAAACAGCAAAACAAAAGCATTACTTTGAAAGGGGAAGTTATGGAACACATATAAAGAGTGAGAGAGGAAGAAATAGGTTAGAAAGAGTCTCCTGAAGCCTATCTGCAGACTCTGAAATGTTTGACTGAAGATTGTTTTTCTTTGTCATACCTGGCTCTGTTTGGATTTAAGAAAAAGTATTAATAGAATTATGTGGGAAATATCATCAACGCAAGAACTGTAGAATTGGGTGAAGAAGAGAGAAACAATTTTTGAGATGTCTGTAGTTGTGCGGGATGTGAAGTTTTTTGCACTGATGATCACAGTGTGCACCACTTTCTCTTCTCAGAGGTGCCTTTGGAGGAAACTTTGTGTGCAAAGCCCAGAGTGGTATTTTGCTTAAATGTGAGTATCAGCAGTATGACTTTGGTTCAAGATGTTAAGTAACTCTTAAGAATCAAGAAAGAAGAGAACGGGCGATGATGTGGCAGAACCTAAACGGAAAGTTATGCTAAGTTAAACTGGCATATTCTGCCATTTGTTTTGAAGCAGGGTGGTATGCACTGGTCCTCCCCAAACCTTTTCCTATTTGTGTCTTCAGGCCTCCACTGAAAGCCTGCCACATCAGTAATTACAGTAGTGTGGCCTAAATGACACTGTTTGGGTTTTTTTGTTGTTTTGTTTTGCCTTGCCAAAAATTAAGACCTTAAATAAAAGGGAAGGTAATAAAATTGTCAAAGAATGAAGTGGTCACTGGAAGAATACCAGAACTACTGATTCCCCCTGGTCCGACCCCAACTTCTTGAAACCCTCATCCCCAGCCATAGTTTGAAAAGTTTTATTTCAATGTGCAGGTTAGTGGAACTTACAGTTCAAATGAACATTTGCTTGAGGGTTTGTGTTTGTAAGGCAGGCTGGTTTGGTACAGTTGGGAATGGGAAGAAAGCTTCTGCCTTGTCTCTGTTAGCTGTCAAAACTATGTTAATAGTGTGGACAATGAGTAGCACTGTGGTACCACCAGCAGACTTGCTACCGCTGCTTCAGGTACATCCTTCCCTGGCCTTTATTTGCTGTTTGCTTGTTCTATTGTTTCATACAAGTCATCCATCGCTACACACGTGCCTGCTTTTAACGGTCACTTCCTGCAATCATGTGCTTTTGATACTGCACCTGTGTTCAGCCAGCTCAACAGAGTCTCATCTGAAAAGGATCCCGAAGATAACATTGCTGTCCTCTTACCACTACACTACTGGCTGTCTCAGCTCAGCCACTGCTTAAACTGGCCCCTACTTTGTTAAGTGCTTGGCTTATCACACCATTTGCATCCAGACTTTTCTGATGAAACAAACGGATTATCTCCCAGTGTGCTCCAAAAGCGTGTATGGTGGAAGAGTGAAGTTTAGTGAAGGTCCGTGAACCATAGAGATGTGCCTCAGGGATCTCAGTGGGACATATGAATGAGTAGAAAACCAAGCTGGAAACAAGGTGTTAGGAAAAACCTATTCAAGTACACACAGTTGTTTCCCCACATTTGGCAGCACCTTTCCTTCTTGTAATCTTTTTCAAGTGTAGATCACTCACGTTAAATATATAGCTAAGAACATCTTGTGTTAAGTAGAGATATGAACCTGAACAGAAGAAGAGGTCAAGCGTGGAAATAAATTCCAGTCAGTACTGGATGACTGAGAAGTCCCTTTTCTCTGGCTCCCTCTTCTTTGGAGAGGCAGTGCTCTTGAATTGACTTTTAGAAATGAGGAGAAGAAAAGTACAGCTAGTGTGTTTTTTTTGTGAAAAAAGAAAAAGACAACTTTACTCTTTAAATTCTCATTAACATCTGGAAGTGGGTGGCTCAACCCTGTAGCCACCTGCATCACCCTGTTACCTTTTCCTGATCAAAATAGTGAACATTAAGTGTTGTGATGTCGACATTACACTTGAATTTTTACATAAATGTTCTTACTGTTTAGGACACTAGTATTTGATTGGTAATCAAACTGCTTGAAACAGTTTAATCTGGCTTTGTAGTTTGTCAGTACACTTAGTTCTGTGGACCACGTTCAGAAAACAAGTTTGATTCTTCCACAGACCGAAGCCTGTTCCTTGTTGTCCTCTGTGGTCATAGCAGTATGTTCTGGTTACCATTGGGTGGCTCAAGGGTGCAACCTGAGTCTAAAGCGAGCCTTTCAAAAACTGTAGTTCTGCAGTAAGATTTGTTTAGCTATATTGTGTATGTTTGTGGAGGGGATTAGTAGTAGAATATTTTTTTTTCTTGGAAGTCATCGGGAAGCAAAAGACTAAATCTATTTTGATTTCACTTGGGATAGATTAGTGGGTGTCAAATGTTACACAATACTTGACATATCCACTGCTGTTAAGTTGGCCGTGGCAAAGGGATTACCCGATAATGAATCATCAAGCTCTTTAGCCTTTTAAAGGAAATCGTGCCTTTTCCGTGTCCTAGTGGTAGTCTCTTCCATCCCAGGACCTTCTTGTGACAGTTCGTGTTTGGATGTGGAAAACTCCACGCAGATGTGCAAGCACCGGTTTGACAGCTTTGTGTTCAGCTTCTACCTTGCTAATTGTTTTCGTGGGATTATTTGGATTGTGTAGAAAGCTTTTTCCAAATCCCCTTTATTACTGAAGTTATTGTTGCCAGCAGGAATAAGATTAAAGGTGCTTAAGTCTGTAGAGTTGTTTCTAATTTGTACGTGTCATTTCAGTGGCATTTGAACAGAACTCTGTCTCTTCCCCTCCTTGCTCCCCTGTGGTACTGTGCTTGAGTTAGGGCTGAGAAGCCAAGCTATTGGAAGAAAATTCATTTTGTTCCCTAATTATTATGCTGGCACTCGGGAGATAATTTTTCCCTTCATGCACTGCCAATTAATATGCAAATGAGCTGATAAATATTTATACCATGATTTAAATTATGCAGGGAGCGCTTTCAGTGTACTCTGCAAATGAATTGTTCATGGACTTCAAAGTGCTGGCTGCTGTGCTAACGAGGGGAGATTTGCATAAGGCCCTAATCAGGCGCATACTGATTAAGCTTCATTATGGAAACTGCCAGCTGCAATCTTTGTTTCTATTTTATTACAAAAAGGGGAACTTTTCACGCTTCAGTCGCCTTGACAATGTCAGACACAGCTAGTAGGAGAGACTAAAACTCCACAGAGCAACTGAAGTTTCCCTGTTCAGTTGAAGATTGCTATGGTGTAACTGAAGTTGTATTTCTTCCCCTACCTCCCCACTCCCTTTCGTGTTTGGTCGAGAGCAGTAGTGTAGGTTTGATAGAAATTGCCATTCTCCCTTTCCTTGGACTATCTGAACCTGTAGAGGATACCACAGCAATGCTGGACTGCAGCGACTACGTTCTAGGTGGGTACCAGCTCAGCTCTTTCTTACCAGCGTTTAATATGGAAATAGAGGCTGTGAGGTTGACTATGCATAGAGGCTTAATCACATATGCAGAAGCTAGAGAAGGTGTTTGTAAGGCTGAAGCTCACCAGTGAATCGGCAGCAAGTAGGTGCCTGGTAGATAGATCTGTACCAGGGAAATACATGATTTGGGTATTTTTTTTTCTTCTTCTTTCCCTCGCTCCAGGAGAATTCACTTCCTCTGTACTGGAGAGATACGCTGCTAGGCTTGGGTGATATTAATAAAGACCCAGTGCTTTTAGGATTTCAATCTGAGAAGCATTTGGCTTCTAACAAACACTGGATTTGACTTGCGTATATGTGTGTTATGAATTTTAAAGCATTGAAATAAATGAGAGACCAGTCCCAGTCTCAAAGAATGTAGTAGCGGTATTGAGCCATTCCCCACCAGAATGTATATGATGTCTGTGTATTTTTAATGAAATAGCAAGGTTCTTCATGCGTAATAGAAAATAAGGTGGAGTGCACAGTGGTTGCCATTGATACCGTTGCAAGCTGTGCCTAAGGTTACTGGGGTAATGTATTTCCTGTGCTGAGATTCCATTAGGATTTCAGAACAGACATGCCATAATTTCTTCCTCATGTCTTTTGCAGTTATTTACAATAATCATCCCAATTTTACAATAGGTTTTGTTTATTTTCAAGACTTTTTCCCCAAAGCTCAACATACAGATTTTTTTTTTCTTATTCTTTTGATTCCATTATATATTTAGTTCTTACAATGAAAGTATATGTATAAGTAAGAGAATACACTTTTGGATAGTAATTTTTAAAGCAGACCTTTAAATATTTTTTCTGAATGTGAAGTGGCTTTTAAAAAATAATTTCTAGAGATTTCTCAGCATCCTTTCACTCATTGAACGTTGGTTTTTGCCATATTCATCAATGAATCATTTTGGCTGGTGCTGATGGGAGTATTAGGTGGTTTCACTTTAATGGGTGAAAGGAAATAGTTAATGATATATTCCACATTGAGATTACCTGTGTTTTACCAGCTGTGTACGATCCCTGATATTCCGGGTTGGTTCGGTCTGCTGCTGCTTTCTTCCGAATACCTTTTGAAATGTAATGCTGCTGAGGGTGTGTGAAAGCCTGGCACAGCTCTGCCTTGCGACACCCTCAGCCCTGCTAGCAGAGCAGCAGTACTGAATGTGTTCGCTCCTGAGAGTTTGATTTCAATCATGCACCTGCTGATTTCGATCCTTCCTTCTGTGGAGTTTGTTTTTAGATAATGTTGGCAGAAGTTGTAGCCCAGGGCCTGTATTTAAAACCCGAGTAAGATCTAAAGGAAAAAGAAAAGATGAGGGCATTATGGTAGGGTTTTTTTTTTTAGCCCACTTCATTTGTTTATTCTTTTAACTTTAAAGCAGAAATTGTATGAGCATGTATAAACCAAATAATCTTTTTATTTGACGGATAATGAATCTGTAAGTTTAGTATCCTGCGGATACGCGTCTGTTTCGCTGGTAGCAGTTTGAGCTTCAGATGTATGTCATACCATTTGCAATGGAAATAGTGGCATTGTTCTTGATGCTTTACATGCAGAAGGCCCACAGATTGAACAAGAAATAGTCAGCTGGTGAAATAATGGATGCTATCCTTCGTTTGAACCTGAGCAGTAACAGAAAGATGGTTCTTCGCCCAAATTGCTGCTTTTTTGCAATTGCAATCTTTGAGGTCTTTGTTAGGGATGAATCTTTACAATAAAATAGTCTTCATTTTATAAATGCTTTTGGTAGTTGAGTAAACTTTATGTGGATGGCTAGTACTAGGAAACACTGAAAACCTTTTTCAAAAGGTTTTATTTTCCAGCATAGCCTGAAAGAAAAATATGTCTATGTGATTATAACTTTGTCCTGAGCAAACTTGCTGGTTGTACAGGCAGGTTTGTTGCATGAGCCTCCTCGTACAGAGGGAACAGTGGCTATGTTGCTTGGAGTTCTGTGCACAGGACAGTTATGTCCTTCACTCCGTGTTTAGTTTGTTTATTCCAGCATTAATATCCTGCCCAGTGGCTCTAATACTTGAGTTTCTGCAACAAATTAGCACAGGAGGTTCTGTGATTTTTTTAATTTTAATTTTTTTTATTTTTTGTGTTTTAATTTTTTATTTTCCTTGCAAGAACTTTCTGAAGTGGTTCAATGAATGGATCCCATGTTGTTGAGAGACAATCTTCTCAGCCTGTACTCTTCCTTCTGTGGTCAGTGGTATCACGAGTTTAGATTATCCTTGTGCCCTGGGCTTAAAAAATACAATCTATGTCCAGTAGCCCCCCATGAGTTAGCCTAGATTCTACAACCAACGTTAGGGACTTCTAAGACCTCTTTGCTCATTTTCCTGTTAGTTGAAGACTCTTTGCTTTGGACGCAAACATGAAGTCTCCCTTTCAGTGTTCTCTGAACCTAAACTAATTTCGGTAGCCATCTGTGTGTCAAGGAATGAACGGATGCTCTTTATCAAATGAAAGCTGCCTGTAATCACTACAAATAAATGTGCTGTTGCTGCAACAATAAGCTCAATTTAAGGTACATGTAACTTCTAGATTGAAACATACTTTGTATTTGTTTTACACACTGATCTGTCAGCATGGAGGGGTACATCAAGAGCTAACATTTCTGTGCAGTCAGTGGAACTGAAGTTCTGTTTCTAGAGTGTGGGTCATATTATCCAAATGTGGAAAAATAAGGAGCTGGGAAGCAGTAGGTTTTGTGTCTGCAACCTTAGAGAACTCTGTCTTTCAAGGCTATGAAAGTCCAACTAACCTACTAGCTCATAGCTTGAATCTGCTAAGCAGAGGTTGTGAAAAACGGGGCAAAATGTGCAGCCTTTTGCTGAAGTGTGGGCTAGCAGTGCTCAGCTGGAAAGTTCCTCCTTGCTCACTCCCCCTTTCAAAAACCAGTTTAACATGTCTGCCTCTATACAAAGAGTAGCACTGATAGTTCCAATCTCTTTTACATATGGCTAACATTTGAAAGATTTAATCATAGGCATAGAAACTTTCTGAGAGGAGTTGGGGCTCTGGAGAGGTTGAGTTAACTTGTTGATGAAAGATGTCTGTTTGCCACAGTCCTCTGGGTTTTCTAGGCCCTACTGATTTCAACTGCAGCAATTGTTTACGTGGAAAGTTAAATTTATTTTAAAAATATTTATGCATCTTAAATTGTGTTTCCTAACTGCTTGTTGGAATTTTTCCAAGGTTGATATCTCTCATCTCTTCTCTCACACATGCTGCATTTCTAACTAGTTCCCTCCTCTTCCCACCCTGCACCCCCAGCCAGGCTGTCGTGACTCCTGTTTTCATTCAGGCCATGTCCACGTGCCTTACTCCTCCTGGCTTGTGCTTATATTCCTCTGCTGCTGTCACCCTTGGTTCTGAGAGCCTGACATTGGCACTAGTCTCTCTGGGCAGTAGCAGGTGATAGCCCGCGGCAATGGTCCATCTTCTCATTTCCAACATAGACTGCCAAGCAGTGAAGTGTCTGTGCATTCTTGGAGGTATCTGGGGGAAAGGTAATGCTGTTACTGGATTCTTCTTCAGCCCATTGATATTTTGGAAGTCATTGCTTTGATGAAAATATATGACACAGATAACCTTTTAAGCACCTGGGAAGATAATATCCTGGAGTAAAGGGTTCATTTTGAGCTCATTGAACTTGCATTTAACTGGGTATGGGAATGGAAGAATGTGCTTAAGGATTTGCTTCTGAATCATTTTATGAACTGGTCTGTCTTGAGAGTCTTTTTGTAATTTTGGTTTGTGATAATGTGGCACACTGAGGTAGGTAGCAAGGAATGACGAGGTAATAAGCTGGAGAGCTGATGCTGTTCGCAGAACATCTGTATAGATTCCTATATAAGAAAAGTATATTCTCTGCCTGCCATCTGGAGAGGCCCTCTGCGTTGCACTATATTCGGCTGACAAGCTTTGAAACCAATAGCAGACTTTCCAATAGATTCATCCAGAGGGAGAAGAAAAAGGAATTATTTTATATTTATGTGGTTTTGCATTAGTATATAGGAAATAAAATAACTTAGTATCAGTGCCATTCCTGTAAAATAAAAAAGCAGTATTAGAAGAATGGCACCTACTTAATTACGATGACTGAATTTCCTTTCTCTTGGACAGGGGGAAACAACACAAGAATAATGTAGGCCATGGTGGTCAGACTTAATGTTTTTGAATCTTGATGTAGTCATTGGTCGTGCTCCTGGTCCCTGCTCCCTTCCTACCCCATGACCCCTTTTTGATTCTTGACTTTCATTGTACTGAAAATTAAGTTCCTACCTATCTTTGCCTTCCACCATGCTGCCTTTTATTCTCTTAGCATTATGTTTTCACATATGGGAATAATGACGTACAAAATTTTGAAACAATATTTCAGTAGTATATTCTGTTTCTGCTAATTCTTTTTGTGTTATAGATTGAATTAAGGTAAAGTATATTCCTGATGCTCTGTGCTTCCCGTAGTCAAGAAAGTATGAATAGACTTGGGTTTTCATTGCTATTTTAGTTTATCTTTATTTCTGTTTTAATGCAGACTCAAGAATGAACAATCCGTCAGAAACCAGTAAACCATCAATGGATAGCGGAGATGGGAACACAGGTAAGACATGAAGAATTGATCCACAGATATTTTCTGGTGGAATTGAATGCATGTTAAAAGCCAAATTTATTTACCAGTTTACAGGATTTAAAAAAACAAAGCCAAAATGCACACACACACACACACACCCACCCCCCAGAAACACGGGGGCTGGAGNCCCCCCATCTACTGTTTTTAGAGACTTTGGAACACTTTTGTCATTAGCTGTACTGTATGCAGGGCATTATTCACACCTACTGTATCAGAGCACTGCCCACACCTTGTATCTGAGATTCCCCTTCCCCACTTTGTCTATCTGTAATGTTTCTGATATTATGGAAGGTCTGGTAGCACTAGCTTACAATAAGTAGTCACGTTTTTTTCTCCTGGCAGAACATACCTACAACACCTCTAACTTCATCGTTTATAATTGGGTTGAAATTTTGCCTGGCAGATGTGGGCCACCGGCTGACCTTGTTTTCATTTTGGATTTCACCCAAGCTCTCACCTCCCTTCTCAAGAACAAGGCAAATAGAGAAAGCATCATGTCTCAACATTTAAAAAAAAATAAAATAATTAGCTAGCTTTTCTGGAATTAGTTTGTGTATTAGAATAGAACCTTGAAATTTGGCCAAGGAAGACCAGCCTTTTTGTCAGGGCCAATGTGGCACATCCACAAAATGTGGCTAAGTTCTAAGCCATTGAAGAACCTTGTTAAGCCTCTATAACTCAATCATGCTATCTCGTGCTTTAATTACCTTTGTGGAGGTAACTTAATGTTCATTTTGGAAGCAAGAGAAATGACAATTCTGAATGGAAAATAAATAGGTTAACCTAACTCAGAATCTTCTCTGAGCTCAGAATAGCATTTGGGAAGAGAAGGAACTTGCTTTGAGAGAAGTCTAGTTACTTTGTATGAGGAAAATTATTTTTCCTCCTCTTGGCCCAATAGAAGAGTTTAATTTTAAACTCTGGAGTTGTGATGAAATTAACAATTTATTTTGTTTTATGGTGCTGTCTCTTCATTCTTAGTGAAAGGCTTTAATTCAGGTAAGAGTGACTGAATGTTCCTGATACTGATCTGAGTGGCTGGACGTTTTCTGTCAGTCAAAAGGAATTTTGTTCACTTACTAATGTGTGTTTTGTTACTAACACCTCAGTTTTTATAATATCCATTGTATTTGTAATAGAAGTATAAAGTGTTTCTATGTACAAAAATTATTTATTAAATACTTAATACTGGTTTAGGATGATATAAAACATTATTTTTTTTAAAAAGGGCTGTAAATATTTCATAATTATAAATAGCATCAGAGCGCAATGGTTTTAAATATTTCCTGTAGAATTCTTCTAGTCGGACGATGTGTATAAACTGAGAAAATTCAGAGTTCCTGCTCTGTATGACCACAGTGTCCTGTGTATTTCTCTAAAGACTGTATTCCCAACATGCTTCCTTAAGTGGAGCTTTAGGTAGCAGTTTCACCTAAACTGAGCTGTTAAAGACGAGAACTTTGTTTATTCAAAGATAGTCCATTGTCACAGAACTATTGCATCTGCTTCAGCAGAACCCTGGCTCTGCTCTCCTAGGCCAGTATTTCATCAGTGTGAAGGTGGTGAACATAGTATAAAGAAATTGATGGATTGCGAAGCTGCTTGTAGGTGCTTTCATCCCAAAAGAGCATACAACATCTCTATTTTTTATACTCTAATACTGAGGTTAGTTATCACAGAAGTTTGACTCTTAATGGTGTTTGGACTCTTTGCAAACATTGCTTCTGCAATCTACATGTTCCAAGTCACTCCTTTCAGCTTTGTTTCCTGACTTTTTAAACGATGTAAACTAAAATAATCTAGAATTTTTGAGGACCCTTTGTTCTGCAGCCATTGTTTTGCTTTTAAATATAGTGCTGATAAACCACCGAAGGTAGAAATTAATGGCATTTGTGATGTTCTCTGGGGGCTCAAGCATCAGTTTTATTTGTCAACTGGCAGATGTTAAACCCTGAAAGGAATACTTACAGAATGTGGTTTTAGGCTTCTGATCAGAGTATGTAAATTATGGTTCTGGGCTCTATGCATACTTAGTGAAAAGAAGTCAGTTTTTGACTCAGACGCTAAGGAACTGGGAGTACCATTGATTATCTGGGGAGCATACACTCTGAAGCAAAATATCTGAAGGTGATTTTTATAAATGCTCAAGAGTTCTTATTTTTGTAACTTTCCATAACTGTCTGTTTTCCAATGATATTTGTAAATCACTTGAGTCTGCTGTGTAAGCACTACCAGTCTGTCTTTGGAACTTCAGTGGAGGTTTGTTTGAGTCATTCCTGTTTTAAACTGTAGTAAGCCGATGCAATTTGAAATTTTTAAGAGAAATCACTGTAGGGCATGGAATTGATGTTTGGCAGAACTAGTGTTCTCAGGAAAAAAATACAGTTGTCACTGGTAAAGATGACTTAACATCAGTGTTTCTCTAAGGTAACAGCTAAGCTTTATGGAATTTAATGAATTAGAGTTTTTGTTTCTGACTGACTATTTTGGGAACATAATAATGTCCCCTGAATACGTTGGTCACAATAAAATATCTGAACCAGATTTTAACTTTCAAAATTTTTGTGCTAACTGGACTCTACTTTTAAGCATCTGAAAAAGCAACCCATCTTTCATATTAATTAAAAACAACAAAAAAGTCTTTGAGTACAAGATTTGTTAGATAGCTGTTTTCACAAGAACATGCACTGATCAACAGGTCATCAGTATTGCGGAATTACACAAATCTTTTCCAACCTTCACTTGTGGTGGACAATCTACTTAGTATCTGCTAGAAAGAAGGGAGAGGAGTAAGAAGAGTGTCTTACAGTAAACGGATAACCCTTTTGATTTCCTTTTTATAGGTTGTAGCATAAAATTTTCCAAAACAACTCAATCTTTTTTTTTTGTTTAATGCATATTCTTTTTTAAAAGCTGTGTGAATGCAGCACTATGAAAGCCAAGGTTATATTGTCTGTGTAAACTGTAGTATTATGTCATGTATTGACATAGCATCAAAATAATCATTTTTGTAAGTGTAGCATTTGGAAACAATCTGAGGATTTGTGTTTGCGTTGCTTCATTGCCAGAGATTGATTTTCCAGTTTCCCTAAGAAGAAAATCTATAGGAGAGTGGGAGAGGGTCCATGAAATATTCTTTAACTGCTAAAATTCTGGGTAAACATCAATGCTAAACTTCTTACTAGTAATGTGGACAAGAAATAAACAATTCCTGAGTGTTGGGGATCTCTCTCTCAATGCACGCATGCAGAGAGATGGAGATGGAGAAATGTATTGCTGGTGCTGGAAGATATCTCCCAGACCACAGTGCAGATACCTACTCAAGTTATTCCTTCTCCTGTTTGTCTTCCTTTTATGAGTCATTTCTTGGACCTTACTTCAAATCTATGCAGACCTGTAGTTCCTCATTGCTCTTCCTTTCTTGTGCAGTTTGTAAACTCAGACTAAAATCTGATGATTATGATCTTGGATTTTGAGAGTAAGTTCTTCTCCTTGACTTCAGGTGCAGTGTTATCTTGCTTGCTCCATTGTACCTCAGCAGGTGCAATTCCAATTCATTGAGTTCCAATCCCCTTTGCCATGAGGACACCGCTAGAACAGGTTGCTCAAAGCCCCATCCAGCCTGGCCTAGAGCACTCCCAGGGATGGGGCATCCACAGCTGCTCTGGGCAACCTGTGCCAGTGTCTCATCACCCTCACAGTAAAGAATTTCTAGTATGTAATCTAAATCTCCCCTCTTTCATATAATACATTACACCATGTCCTGTCACTACACTTCCTGACAAAGAGTCCCTCCCCATCTCTCCTGTAGGCTCTCTTCAGATACTGGAAGGCTGCTGGAAGGTCTCCCTAGAACCTTCTCTTCTCCTGACTAAACAAGCCCAACTCTCTCAGCCTGTCCTCATAAGAGAGATGCTCCAGCCTTCTGATCATCTTCGTGGCCCTCTGCTGGACCCATTCCAACAGGTCCATGTTCTTCCTGTGTTGAGGACTCCAAAGCTGGACACAGTACTCCAGGTGGGGTCTCACAAGGGCAGAGTACAGGGGCAGAATGCCCTCCCCAGACCTGCTGGCCATGTTTCTTTTGATGCAGCCCAGGATGCTGTTGGCTTTCTGGGCTGCCAGTGCGCATTGCTGGCTCATGTTGAGCTTCTCATCCACCATCACTCCCAAGTCCTTCTCTTCAGGGCAGCTCTCCAGGCATTCTCTACCCAACCTGTATATGTGTTTGGGATAGCCACGTCCCAGGTGCAGGACCCTGCACTTGGCTTGGTTGAACTTCATGGGATTTGCATGAGCCCACCTCTCAAGCCTGTCCAGGTCCCTCTGGATGACATCCCTTTCCTTCATCATGGTAGCCACACCACACAGCTTGGTGTCATTGGCAAACTTGCTGAGGGTGCACTCTATCCCACTGTCCATGTCTCCCACAAAGATGTTAAACAGCAGTGTTCCTAGTACCGAGCCCTGAGGAACACCACTTGGTGCTGGCTGCTGCTTAGACATTGAGCCACTGACCACAACCCTTTTGAGTGTGGTCATCAAGCCCGTTCCTCATCCACCCAGTGGTCCATCTGCCAAATCCATGATTTTCCAGTTTCGAGACCAGGGTGTTGTGCGCAACAGTATTGAAGGCTTTGCATAAGTCCAAGTAGGTAGCGTCTCTTGCCCTGGCCTTGTCTACCAAGGCTGTGGCAATATCATAAAAGGCCACCAAATTTGTCAGGCACAACTTGCTCTTGGTGAAGCCATGTTGGCTGTCACCATCACCTCCTTATTTTCCATGTGCCTTAGGAGAGATTCCAGGAGGATCTGCTCCACGATCTTGCCAGGCACAGAGGTGAGACTAACCAGCCTGTAGTTCCCTGGGTCTTCCTTTTTTCCCTTTTTGAATATTGCAGTTAGGTTTCCCCTTTTCCAGTCAGTGGGATCCTCACCAGCTTGCCACAGCTTCTCAAATATGATGGAAAGTGGCTTGGCAGCTTTGTCTGCCAGCTCCCTCAGGACCTGTGGATGGATTTCATCAGGCTCCATGTCCTTAGGCACCTTCAGGTTCCTTAGGCATTCTGGAACCTGATCTTCTCCTACAGTGGGCATTTCTTCATTCTCATAGCCCTTGTTCTTGCTTTCTGTGTCTTGGGTGGTGTGGTTAGAGCCCTTGCCATTGAAGACAGAGGTAAAAAAGTTGTTCAGTAACTCAGCCTTTTTCATGTCCCGGGTGATGAGGACTCCCATTTCCTTCTAGAGTGGGCCCACAACTTCCCTATTGTTGCCTTTACCTCTGACGTATCTATAGAAGTTTTTCTTGTTGTCCATGATGTCCCTGGCCAGATATAATTGTGTCTGGGCTATTTAACTCAGTTAGGTGAATTGGCTTGCTTCTGTGTCCATGAATTACCAGAAGGGGCAGGACAGGGACAATATAGTTGAAACCAGGAAGGAAGGGGAGATGGAGAATTCCCATTTCTGTTTTTTTGGTGTTGGTGAGTTGTTAGATCAGCTCTAGTGGTTGCAGGAGCTGGGATGGAGATGGAAAAGACAGAAATATTTGGAATTGTTAAAATTACAATGCTTGTGATTGGATCTGCTCTGTCTGTTAATCACCATGGGTTTTAGCACTCTTTACCTTGAGCAGAAGTGACGTTCTGGTTCTTTCATGTCCTTACAATGTGTTGACCTTCTGCTTCTCACAGCTCCATTTTCCAGGCTCCTGATGAAATTTCTTGGATTCCACAGGAGTTCTGTCACATCCTTATGAGCACCTTAAGAGCAAGACCTCTCATATGCTGGACTCAAAGTTCATTTTCTCTACTGTTCTTCAAAAGATGTAGTCATCCTGTGATAAATGCAAGCAACCTGGGTAGCATTCCTTCCAAAACTAAGGCTGTATCCAAAGGGGAAGGGACGCTGTACTTCCAAATACCAAAGAAAGCTTAAGATGCAAGTAGAACAGAAAGTGAACAGGTGCAGTTTGGGTTTTTTTGCTCTGAGTTTGGTTTTGGAAAGTGTAGGAAGACGGAGCTGCAGTCCTTCAAGGCTGAATTTAAACAAAATGTTTTTTTTTTCTCTCAGTATCTGTCAAAACTGGTTTTGGGGACCCATGGAGATTTTAAGCTCAGTCTTGGAACTTTGTTCAAAATTATCAACCCAAGGAGGCTTGTTTCAAATTTCCATATTAAGTGTCAGTAGAAACGCTAACTGGAACATTTGTTTTTACACAGGCACAGCCATGCTCTTTTAATACGGTGTTAGGATTTTGAGGCTCTTTTTGGAAGTTAATTAACTAGAACAGCTTCACCTATTTATTTGAGGTGAGGCTTCCAGCTAGTCCTCTCAGAAACTGGTCATTTTTTTTGGCCCCTGCAAGTTTGCAATTGGAATGAAGAATATGTGCCTTACAGTAGGCTTTCTTATCTATATTTTTTTCCTACATGGGGGACTCTGACTGTAGGTTGAAAACTGATTCAAAACATCTGCTTAAATAAGATGATGGTAGATGTTTTCCATTTAATTACAGTAGCTTTTTGTCAGGGATTATTTTGATATATTTATCCAGTCATCTTCCCACTCCCTTTGGCCTTCTGCATTGACAGAATTCTGCAGTTTACTGGAAAGAATGAAACTACATGAGATTCTTCTAGCTCTTTCCAGCATACCTTCTTCTTTACCTTTGGAGAAATGGTGCCAAGTTTTATTCATTCAAGATCAATTTAGACCAGTGATAGTCCTTCCATTCACTTTGGATTGGAAGTTTAGTCTCGTTAAGCAATAATTTTACATAGTTTAAAATTTAAATATTTTTTACATGTCTGTGGATCTGTGGCTGCACACGTGTCTTTTAAGTCTGTAAACCCTGGCCCAAAGCACAGAACTAAAAGCTTGAGAGTAGACCAACTATTCCCCACAGCACCTCCATCAAAGATGCATCAAAGGGCCACCTTAGGTGTGGGTGTTAGCAAGCTTGACTATATATGTTGTATCTATATTTAATTGAACAGTGACTCCATCTTTAGAAATTCTGTGTGAGCTGTTTGTAGGTCAAAATAGCAATATAAAATATTGAATAGTATATTTTACTAATAAAATTTTATGCCTACTTGCTTTTGCAGATGTTTCTAAGGAATAGCAAGCCCTTGTTATTGATTAACAGCTGTGACTGTCTTTTGCTTAGTAGATAATCCAGATATTTATGACGGAAAATGTAGATGATGGAAGAAATTTTGAAGTAGGAGTTAGTTGAAGACCTGTCCGTAGGCACTGAATAAAATCTGATTGTCACAAAGAGTAAACATGCAAGTCTGAGGCTGGCTTTTCTTCATTTCAGTCACACAGTTTTTAAGATTGCATCATCAGTTCTACAAATTCCACACAGCCTGATATGCTCGGAGTATCCCTTCTTCTTGTTAGTCTCTGTAGGTAGTAATACCCAACATATGAAACCAGTTGTTGATAATCCCTAATGTTGATTTTATCATCTCCCCACAGAATGATTCTTAAAAGTTTGTAGTTACAGCTCCTCTTGGCAGAGGAGAATTCTGTAATTCTGTGTTAATTTCTTATGGGAAAAAAAAAGTTCTCTCCCCCGCCCCACTTCTCACACCAGATTATTTGGGGATTTCATATTTTCTGAGCTGTTTAGGAAGAAGACAAAGGAAAACGTAGGGAAATAATCATTTTTTACGTAGATGTTTTTAGTTACATGAAAGTGAGTGAGAGCAAAAGCAAGCCCAGGCAGTTATCTTATGTAACGAGAGCACAACTATTAATGGAAATATGGAGGTATCTTAAAACTGGCCCATAACTGCTATGTATATACAGTACTTCTGTTTTCATCAAGTATTATTTTACCTGTCTTTAATGAACCTTGTTCTTGCCACTTTCTGAACTTGAAGATAGTCAGTCTTCAGCCGCTGGATAGAGAGTGCATGGAGAATAGAAACACATTTAACCGTAGCATCATGCACCCATTTGATCCTCAAACCATGGTAGAGAACATATGGTACATAGAGTAGGTAAGATGACAAAAGCTAACAAAAAGCACATGTTGAATTTTGTTCAGCTGACAAATGCTGTATTACCAAAGTCTGGAAGATATACTGTGTCCCCACCCCCTCTTTCAGTAAAAATCTTCAGTTCTCGTTACTCTCAGAGTATTTTTCTACTACATAGTATTGTGAGAATAGCAGGAGATTTAGGAATATTAATTCTTATTCCATTTCATAAAAGTGATAACTCAGAGTTTTTAATATCTGTCTTTCTCCAGGCACGCAAACAAATGGCCTGGACTTCCAAAAGCAGCCTGTGCCTGTCGGAGGAGCGATCTCTACAGCCCAGGCCCAGGCCTTCCTTGGGCACCTTCATCAGGTAATTGAAGACCCATTTCAAAGTAGGGGAGACTTGGGCAAGTACAAATGCAGCTGCTCTTGTATGTTCTGTGTTCTGTCTTTCTATGAGTGATGGGTAGTTGTATGAAGGAACATATGGTCAAACCACATGCTTAAATAGCTTGGATGGGAAAAGGTTCTTGTTGGTCCCAATAGGGTGAGACCTGTCTGTTCGGGGGAACTAGAAAGCCCCTTTTTGGTGACTTGAGAGTGCCTGAAGCATTTTTATTTAAAAAAAAAAAAACAAAAAAACCAAAACCCAAACGTCCATGGAGACACCACATTGAAAGGCAAGGTAAAATTTAATCTTTTTGGTAAAGGGTTGTGTTGGGACAACAACTGCCAAGATTCTGAAACTGTCACTACCTAGTAAAGAAGCTAGAAGTGCTATGCTTCAGGCTTTCAAACTCTTACACATTAACTAGAAATATGAAGTGATAGTACTTACTTAAGCATATATGGCTTGTGAGTTTTTTAATTATTTTTTATTTCAAGGACCTGTTTGTCAGATGATATTCAGGCTTCAACTATTGGCCCTCTGTTCTGCTGCTGCAGTGTTTAGGGAATCAAAGCTGAGCTTCAGATGTAGGCAAAAGCAAAATGGGGCATCCCTAGGTGAAGAGAAGTATAAGGGGCATTTTTTGTAGTTTTTTATATGTTCGCACTTGATATATGAAAACAAATGTCCTAATTTCTTTCCTTTCCATGGTACCTAGTTTAAACTTTAAAATACTGTACCTAATTGGCTGACCTTGAATGTTTGAGGTCTGAGGTTGCACAGTTATTGTGGTATAATTGACGTACTGAAGCTTTTATGCCCTCTTTTAAGAGTTCTGAACTGCCATTTTATTGTATGGAACATTCCACACATCTTGCCACATAATTACAATTTTCCTAGTAGATTGGGTTATATAGGACCTAGGGAGTGCCAGTGTTTGAATTTGCTGAACCAATAGACTGTTGTAGGCTGCCTTTATGTCGAGAAAAGCTGACTAGTTTTCATGGCTTGTCAGTATGTGTTTAACACCAAGACACATACAGCTGTTCTGCAGAATTTTGTGTGTTTGTTTTAGTCTTCATTTTGTTATATAGATTGATCCAGGACAGTAATTGTATTTCGCACAGTGCTTTATCTTGCTTTGGTAATGTATTTATTTAAGCAGTTGTCAGGATCTTTGTGACTTCATGTTTGATAAAGTGTGATTCATTTCTTGAGACCGTAGTTCAAAGGAAGATCTCGGCTATTCTGTTATGCACCTGCAGGTGTGTGGGAATCTATTGTGAAACTGTCCTCTTCTAGTGTGGCTGCTGCTCATGGGGTGTTATTCAGCCTTAATACACAGTGCTTTCCTCCATACTAATACAAAATATTAGGTTGTAGACAACACTCGGGAATAGTTTGATTTCTAATTAGAAGATATTTGTTATGTCATGGAAGGGGTGTCCAAATTGTATTCAAAGAGACTTTCAGGAGTACGCTGGCTGTACCTGAGTGAGATACATTTGTAATCTTTTATGTGGTTTTTTTATTATTTTGTGAATTTTAGAGTATTATTTCTTAGTAAATTTTTTGATTAGCAGGCTGTTATTGTGTTGATTATTCTCCGGCTGTTAATTCATGTTAAAAACTCAGATTACATCAGCTGTGTCAAACTGTATTTTGCTTGTGATGAGGAGGAGCTTTTTTATGAGTGTTTGCTTAGGTCTAAAACATGCTTAGTAAGTCTAGCACCTTCATCTGGAGTGGTAGGAAATATTTCCAAGGTGACTCTTAAGGGTTGCCTGTTTGAATATTGAGTTATTAATTTCACATACTGCAATTTGAATTAAAAAGATCCCTCCTGTGCTTGTAGATATGTGGACTCTCTTTTGTATTATGTGGGGACTTTTCATAGAGGCAAGAGAGCTACATTTTGCTTTGCTTTATTGTATTCTTATATGTTGCCTGGTTTTCAAATGAGCAGTGATTTTCAAACATGGCCAGAGATGGAATTCAATACAGGCTGTAACTCTGACCTTTGAAAATGTTGGTAATTAATTACATAGCATTCCTTCTTTATAGTAGGAGTGGTTGTAGAAACAAGGCTAGACTGATTAAAGCAGACTTCAGTAAATGAAAATTAGCATTTGTTGTACAGAGAAGATCCTCATTAGAGATAAAACTGTATAAGAAATTTCACTTTCTGAAGCATCAGTTTTTCTTCACTGCTAACCCACAAGAACTTCTTTGGACCTGTTAATCACAAACATCAAATTCAAGTTTTGAGTGTACCTGAATCAATATAGCCATTGTGAAGTGTCTCCAGTCCTCTATATTGAGATTCTTCTTTTCAGTGGCTGGGGACTGCAAATACTTGAACAGGTTGATTTGAGGAAGAGTGTTTATGCTGTGGGTTTAGTGCTGTGCAGGTGATTGCTCCTCAAAAAAAACAGGAAGCAAGTGAATGCAGCGTACATATTTGGGGTAAGACTCATTCTGAAATATTAGGATGATAATGAGCACGGCTTAACACCCTCCCCTGATGCCTGGATTTTTTAAGAGGAATAGGAATAATTAGCCTGTCCACCCAAAATACTTTGTTTCAACTCAATTTCATGATAATATCTAGATCCCTAGGCAGGAATACTTTCAGCATATACAAATACACAAATAACACTGTGGAAGAGACTTACAGGGGGTTTTTTTCAGCCTAGAGCACACACCTAACTCAGTGACTCAGGTGTCAGAGGGCCATGCATTGTTCTTGGGGCTGTTTTTGTTCGGGTGCGAGTAGGGAGGTTCTTCTTTGTTTACGTTGTTAAAGTTTTCTGTGGATTCTACATTATTACATTTCTATTTTTTGCACTGTATTGTAGGTCCAGCTCGCTGGAACAAGTTTACAGGCTGCTGCTCAGTCCTTAAATGTACAGGTAAAGACAGTTTCCTTCTGCTGCTTGTCCTTCTCCCATTACAACCAGCATTATGGTCCCATTAGAGATAGTTTTTAACCTGTGATATGTTATTCTATTTTTTGACTGGTCTTGCTAGTGGTAGGTATGAAGGTAGAATTGTTTTACAACTGTCTATCAGGTTCAGAATTGAAAGCGTTCAGAAACCGCAGTTGTTTAAAACATGCGGTGATCATAATTTTATACTGAATTTCAGTCAGGTGTTGTATCACGGCAACTATAAAACTCAGGTTCTATTCATGTTCTTCTCTTTATTCTCTGCTTTTAAACATAGCAAGTAGCACTTTGCAGTTTGTCCTTGCTTCTGGTAGCTGAATGTAGGACTATAATGTAACATTAACCATTCAATGCAGCTAGGGTAGATTGCTTGTGTAAGTAACAGGTAGTGATTTCAAGTAGAAGTGAGAGTAATTGTTATTTAATAATGTACATGAGACAACAAAGCTTGCAAACTTTTTTTATGATGCTGAACACTTCAGTGTATCGGTTAACGTGCCACTTCCTCTCAGTACTATATTAAGGGGCAAGGGATGCAGTTTTATTGAAAACTGGTTTCAGTATTGCTTGTTATTAAAGAATGTAGGTAGTGCATTACATGAAATGCAATAGAATGTGGACCCACTTATACATAATAACAATTTGGAAAGAAGAGGAGGTATAGTGACCTTCCTTTCTAAGAGGAAGGAGGCAGAAAATTGCCTTGGTTGCCATGGTAAACTTCCATCCCTGAGAGAGATGTTGGCAAACAGGCTGTATCTCCAGTGCAGAATGTTTACAGTCCTGCGCTGTAATTATCGCTCAATGACTGGCAGAATTAATCAGAGCCTTTATGTTAATTAGCCTGCTCTGCAGTCCCCAAAACAGGTGGTGGAAAATATGCAAATCTATGCAGAATTTTAATGTTCTGCATAACCAGTTTTAATTATCATAAAACTCTCTCCCCCTCTTCATGCACTTGCATTTCCTCCCTCGTGTCTTCACAATTTCTTCTGTTTAAAAATAAAAAACAACAAAAACCCCAAAACCACAAAAAGAAAAACCCCAACCTCAAATCTTTTAATATAAAGCAGCATTCAAATAAATAAATGCTAAACTTGGATTATTTAAAAGCACTGTATATATTATGTATTTTGCCGTAGGTAGATAAACCTGTGAGAATTTCTCAAGCTAGTTCCATATAAGCCAACAGTATGATGACCTAGAAGTGCAGGATGCAGATATAGAAAATGGAAACACAATCTCCTTTCTCTCATTCCATTGTTCAGGATTTTAGGCAATGAATAATTTTAACAATCTTTTCTTTATGGTGAAAGGTAGTGTCAGCTTCAGTTGCATTGCATAAAATGAAATGAGACCTGAAAATAATGTCAAAGAGTAACAGAAGACCTGGGAGTCTTTTTGTTTTGTTTAAACTGCATTACCTACAGACATGTTTGAGCAACCGTAGCTGAGATGGTGGGTACATAGAGCCGTTGCTTAAACACACTCTTAAAATAAACCCAAGGGCTTTTTGTATGCAGATGAAAGATTTTTATTGTGCAGTGTTGAGATAGCAGTGTTATACATTAACATCTGTTTTACACTATAAAGAGTTGGTTGTTTTTTTTCTAACTAGTCTAAATCTAATGAAGAATCTGGGGACTCTCAGCAGCCAAGCCAGCCTTCCCAGCAGCCTTCAGTGCAGGCGGCCATACCCCAGACCCAGCTCATGCTGGCCGGAGGACAGATCACTGGGGTAAGAGTTACCCAAGTACACTGCAGTAAGCCTCCTGTCCGGCAGATGATGGCAGTATCTACAGCAGTCCCCACAGAACTGTCAGTGAAGGTTATTGTCATTTCCTTTAACATAGGAAGAAACTTGAGTGAAAGAAGGGACAGAAAATAACTTCCTATATGAAAGCAGACTCTGATCTTTATTTTTCCTTGCAAAGTATTTGTTTCAGGAAAAAATATCTTTCTCTCTGTTCTCAGTATCTGTCTTGACTCTGCAATGACATTAAAACCTGCTGTGCGTACAAATAAAAGTCACTGATATCATAAAGAGGAATTTTTGTTTTTTTGCAACACTAAAATGTGGCATGGGAGCATGAGACTAACTCTTATCAGATAGCTGGGGGAAGAACAAAAATAATGGGAACTGCTGATACTAATTCTTCCTCTTCTCAAACACAGAAACATTTCTTTTTAAGTAACTATATTAGGGCTTGCCTTAAGCCTATTCAACCCTTCTGTTTTGACCCATCAGTTTTGAGGTTTTTAATTGCAAGGCTTTGAAAGTAATTATGGAATAGCTGCTGGTTTAGGATTACTGGTGTTTCTGAATTGTTGTAAATGCTTTCAGTCATTTTTTAAAACAAGTTTTGTGAATGGGCTGGTTTGGTTAAAGAGTTTGCTTCCACATAATCAGCTTTGACTTTTAAGAGTTTGCATGTTAATAAGGAATTTAGGGCAGTGGCGCCAACAACATATTTATGATTTGACGTATTAGGTTAGATCATTCACTTGAATGAAATGATGTCTTTATTTCAAGTTCAGTTGTTAAATCTTCACATATACTAGCATGTAAGTAAACATCCTATTTAGGTTTTGGTTCATTACACGTGAAAGCTTTAAAAGTGAGACCGTTTTAATACGTTGTTAAAATCCAGCTTATTTTATTATTTTTGTCATTCTCAAAAAACATTGGCTTGTTTTAATTTATGATTGTCTGCAGTAGTGGAACATTCAAAACTCCAAGCCTATGCAGATATGGATTGTAGTAAATATGGGCATCAAGATTCATTTACATGTAAAGGAGAGACTGCTGCCACCTGTTTCACAGAGATAATGTGTGTTTGGGAAAGGGAAGGGATGTAAACTTGCCAACTCTATTCTATTTTTAAAAAAAAAAGGCAGATGGGGAGACTTGGAGAGAAACAAACGAAGCTCATGTTCTTTACTTATATCTTAGGGCATAATGGAAATGATGGAATATGGCAGGGATTCATGCTAATGTGAAGCAGCTGGGGTGTTATCAGTTTGTTCAGTAGCCATAGCCAGCATTCCTGCTTCTCATTCATCTGGCTAATCACTTGCTGTTCTGCTGGGTGTAAATTTCCTTTCAAATCCTGGCAATACTGATTCTTTTCTTTTGCTTGCTACTTAATTACCTTTTTCCTGAGCCTCCTGGTGGAGTTGTGAAGAAAGCTTAGAGGAGTGTTAGGTTCTGTAGGTTCCAGTAAGTGCAAATGTTTGCGTTTGTGAGGTTTGGTTTATGTCAGGTCTGTGGTAGGTTGGTTCCTATGCGGTGTTGAGAAGCCAGCTGCCCTTACTTAAGGCCAGAGTCATGGGCTAGTTAATGGCTGAACTGTAGTGATAGTTCTAGGAATGTTTGGTTAATACAACTAGTAAGCTAGCTAATGACTTTGTAGCTGAAGTGGCTCTTTCCATTATTAATGGCTGTGTTTTCTAATTATTTATAGCTCACGTTGACGCCAGCCCAGCAACAGTTATTGCTACAACAGGCGCAGGCACAGTTGCTGGCGGCTGCAGTGCAGCATTCAGCCAGTCAGCAGCACAGCGCTGCTGGTGCCACCATCTCGGCCTCTGCTGCAACGCCGATGACGCAGATCCCTCTATCTCAGCCAATACAGATTGCACAGGTGAGCCTTGAGGCTTGAGAGGGTGGAAAATAAAGAGGTTTGACTAATTGCATCATTCAAATAATATTTTTATTCCTTACTCAGTGAGTTTCCAGAATCCTTGAATACTCTTAGTCTTTCCTCATGCATCCTTAGCTGATGAGGTTGAAGTTGGTAGTTTTAGCAAAGAATGTGTACCAGTCACTCATCAGCTCTGCTGGGCTTCTGAGTTTGTTCTAGAATCTGACCAGGTGCTGTATTTTCTGAATTTTCCTCCTTGTAGTTAGCTTGCGAAAGGAGAAAAAGAGGTATAGAAAGATTACCATAGAAATTGCACTTTTTGAGACCTGCGTATCACAAAAGGATGTTTCTTAGATCCAGAAAGAAAAATGATAGAGCTGAGGAAAGGCAGTTTGACCTGACGTGTTTGTGTGCTATTTTGGCTTGGTGCTTAATGCTTAGAGTTAGTGACAGAGAGTGGGCGCTCCTGTCTGTCTAGACAAAAACTTGCCAGAATGTGTCTGGTGTCAGAATCTGTCCAGTTTTATGGTCTGCTGCTAAAGACCTGTTAATTCTTAATTCTGAAGATCTGCTTGCCAATGAAGTTCTGCTTACTAGGAGCAGCAGAGATCCTCCTGGGTCTTCCAGGATTGGCTTAATTCAGTGTGGAGAATGCAGTGCCACTGACTCTATGCTTACCATATGTAGTGTGGAAACTCCTTAGACTTCTGAACAAGGGTAACCAAATATACAGCATAGGCATCTTGAGTACTAGTAGGTGATTGTGTTGCTGGCACTGAGGTCCATCTTCCCATAGATTAAGGTTTTAATTATGTAATACTTCAGTTTGATTAGTCTATCTGTGCAAAGTATGTTGGGTATGTAGTCTCCAGAGTTGCTGCTTCTTACAGTGAGCAGGTTCTTTAAGACTATCTGACACTTCCTATTTGGACTGTTTTCACTTGCGTTCAACTGGGATGAAGTGTTTAAAAAGTGAAGATGAGGGCTGAGGAGGCAGAAGTACAGAAATGTTGCAATTGCCTATATTCCTTTCTTGTGCTAGTCTAGCCCACTGGCTGAATAACAGTCTGGTTGTGCTCTCAGTTTTTTATTAGCTGTAGCAGCAAACTTCTGTGGCATTAGTGTAAAAATCCTGACCTCTCTGGCTGTGCTTACAAGGCCAGAGTGATGCCATCCCACATTTAAAAGGCCAGTACTGATGTTGCCTACAGACCACTCATATTAAGCATCTTGGTGCACTGTGGTAAGTCATGTGACCAGATATTAATACTTCTTTTAGCAAAGGATCCCACTTCACTGTCATGATCTGGAGAGGACTCAAGGATGTAGCAGTCAAGAAAACTCGTAACTCCCAAGACCATCTCTTAATTTTGTTAAGCCTTTGTCTGCAACTAATAATGGACACGGGTTTCAAGAAAAGAATGGGAAGTGTCCTTGTCGAGGAAGTTGATGGTTAGCTTTTAACATTTGTCCATGCAACTGTCACAGAGTAGCCATATGATATTGTGTATTTTTTAACCTAGATGTAAGTGATCCGTAGCTGTGGGCCTCTTGTTGTCCAGGTGTTCAGCTTAAGATAGTGAGGCCTGCATTTTACTGACGTGTGGAGCATTGAAATTTCATATAAATAAAATCCGTACTTTGAAGTTTCTGGCTTTACATTAGTCAAATATGCCACCAAATTAGTGGATACTTTTGAAGGCATTGTTGTGCATGTGTGAGAAGCTGCTAATTCTGGTTTTCCACTTTAGCAGGAAGCTATGGAAATCTGTGAAGCATTTGCAATTATTAATTTAGTACTGGGTTTTCCTCCAGATTTTACAAACTCTTCAGAGAAGTGTTTGAGAAGAGTTGAAAAGATCAGGCACGTGCTGTCAAATAGGAACTTCTGAAGCGAGCATTGTCTGTTTTGTGCGGGTGAATGAACTGAAGGCTGTACGGAAAACAGCATGTCATCATATAGTTGCCACCATATAGTGTGTATTTGTAGCACAAGGGGAACAAATTCAAGATTCACTTGTTTTCTGGCAATCCTGATTACTTAAACGTTTGATGTTACAATTAATTTTGGGCAGGTTGTTTTGATACATAAATGTGGCTTGGTTTTATCTTGTTAGCAGCTTCTTATGATGAAAGTTGAGGGCATAATTTGTGCAGGCGTTGGATATAATCTGAGATACTTTACGGAAAATTTCTACCATCTAGGTTTGTAGGTGGATAACACTATGATTTTTTGATCCCTCTTGTTGATTTATAAACAGTGCTCAGTTTTGTTTGAATTGCTATTGTAAACATAGAGCTGATTACACAAATAACTGAATGTTTGTTTTAATTGATGATTTGTGAATAATTGATTAACTGGCAGGCCTCTGCAGTAAGGGGATTACCATATTTATTTTAGTTAACTAATTGCACAGGCATGACTTCTTTATTGTGCACTGCAGTTAAAGTATCTGCTGCAGCAGTCTGGTAAGGTGTTAGTACTGCTGCAGGGCTGATGCTAAGTTGTCACTAAACAGTTTTGGAGTTCTGTGTAAACTCTACTTGTTTTCAGACACCCATGATCAGTGTTTATATGACGCAAACCTCAAAATGATAGAGATGCTTTAGTTTGTACTGAAGTTGTAAATAGAGATCATGGCGTCGAATTTAGAACTTTAGATGACTGTTTTTGAAATCAAAAAAACTTCCTTATGTCAGGACATAGTACTCGGCTGATTATTCTGCTGCAATAAGAGTTGGGTTGTTTTGATCTTTCTAAATTGTTAGGTGGCATTAGAAAACATGCATGTTTCCACAAAAGTCTTTCCATCTCTTTCTACGTGCTTGTGCGATAGGGATTTTACCACTGAGGGAGAAAAAACCCCAAAATCAGTATAGGAAAACAGCATCAGGGTTGTTCGCATGACTACTATTGGGAGATTTATTGTAATGCTACAATTAACTAAATAATAAAACTTTCCCAAGGTAGAAATAAAGTTGGATTTCAAATGAATTTAAGGGGCTGGTAGGGCTATTTAAGAGTGATTAGCCTTGGAGGTACCATTTTCATTCTGCAGTACAGAATTACATTTCTGTATTTAAACAAGACTCAGCCGGGATACCATTTACCAAGGCAGATGCATAGAATAAGATTGCTTATACCAGTTATCCCTGAGGCCTCAATTTAAAAACAGTTTTCTCATATTAAAGTATGAGAGCCTGATGATAAGAGCTGTCATGTCTTAGCTGGGTACCCTG
The DNA here is from genome assembly GCA_013400055.1 of Nycticryphes semicollaris. Classification (NCBI taxonomy): domain Eukaryota; kingdom Metazoa; phylum Chordata; class Aves; order Charadriiformes; family Rostratulidae; genus Nycticryphes; species Nycticryphes semicollaris. Next base: position 348,750 of record VXBJ01002088.1, on the reverse strand, counting down.
TGTTATGAAGACTGTAGTCTTAAACAAAAAGCTCTCCTGCTTTGATCTTGCTGCTTTGCAGATGCACTGTTTCTTTGTATTCTTTCCTGTATGTAACTATCTCCAGTGATGCTTCTTCAAATCATCTGAGATGTACTTGGTCATCTGGGGAGGTTTCACTCCCTTGCTTTTGATGCAGGAGGTCCTCAACCTATCTGTTTTTCTGTCTGTGCTTTTTCCTTTGAAAATTTTTCCCAGCTCTTCCTTTTGTTTCTACTCTTTTTCTTATCCACTTTCATCCTTCAGCCTCTCTTCATTTCTTTTTCTCCTACCCAGCATTCACAGCATTAGTTAGCTTACCCTGCTCTTTCTATTTGTGTTTCTTCCTCCATTTCTAGACCTCACATCCAATTCAGTATGAGCCTGTCTATGCTGGAGGGCCTGCTCAGGCTGCAGAGGTAACCAGTAAAGCATTGAGAATCAATGAATAGATGAGTGGAGGTCCATGTTGCTTTGGGCTCAAGAAGCCAGAATTTTTAGTTGCAGTTCTGACCAATATAAATTTAAGATACGAAGTCACAAGAAACATGGAGTTCCTGGGGAAAACTGGAGCAGTTATATCTATCTTTTTTAGGAAGGAAATTGGCCTCAAATTCATAGGAATGGTTGCAGTATGTCTCAAATTTTTTGAAAGCAAACAATACTGTTAACTTTAAAAACTCTGTTGCCCTGGGGGGCACTTCTTAAAATTTACCATTCTCTTATAAAATGGAAGTTTCCATTTCTTAAAGAGCATTGCATCTGGTGTCTGTCCACCATGTTATTACACCTGCATGCTTTTGACTTAATGTGACCAAGTTGCCTAAGTGATTGATGGCCAGTGTCTTTGTCATGCAGGTTAAGTCATCATTTTCTTATAATGCATGTCTACAGTCTCATAAACCAATGGAGCCTCTATTTTTTTCCCCCTAGTCTTCCTTTCCACCCACTGACACTCTCCACCCCTCTTTCCTGGAAGGATATTGTTCCAACTTTTTCAATCAACAAATTAAAATAATGTAAGGTTATAGACAGCTATATTCTGAAAATGGTTGTATTCTGTAAATAAAACGTTATCTGTGTCAATGTGTTTTGACTTTCCATCACTACCTCTGTTGCTGGCAGTTAATGGCCTTTCATATCCACTGCTGAGCAGCTGGTGTGACAGCACAGTAACCTGCCTTAGCCAATATGTGGGGGGACTACTTCACTGTCCTTAAGAAGAATTACCTCTTTGTTAGTTTGGCTCACTTTTAATTCCTAACATACTTGAGTTAGTTAAAAGAGCAGCTCCATTCAAGCAGCCAGATTGAGCACTGTTTAGAAGCAAACCAGCATTGTTAATGTCGTCTACCACAGCTGACCCGAAATCTGTGTGCAAACAGGTACCCCAGTATCTGAGTAACTTCCCTAAAAGAGTTTTGGAAGGTTTTTTGTTTGGTTGGTTTGGTTTGTTTAGTGGGAGGTTGTAAGTGTGCGAAATATTTCAGGCTTTTGTCCGTCTTGCTTGATGGGTATTTTGAAACAGCTTCTTCTCAGAAAGATGGAACATTTCTATGCGTTTGTATAGATAGTTTTTGTAGATTACCTCTGTTATTTTGGCTGGCTTCACACCGTGCTTCAATTTTCAAATTTCAGTTACTCTTGTTATTGTTGTGTTTGGAGAAGATTAAAAGAAAAAGGCTAGTTTTGAGGGAATATTTTTAAGCAGTTCTATATGTTTTCATTTTCCATCCAAACAGCAAGTTGAACCCTTTTTCTTGATTATTCAGTTTCTCAGAGATTAGTATTTACATTGAGATCAGTCATTTAATTACAGAAAATTAATAGTTATGAATGGTTTAAATACATAAAAATAGGGTTCTACAATAGTGCAGTGTTTTGGGTTATTCCTTTTAACCTTAATTACAGCCATGTTTATTAAACTTATTGTAATTTGTGCCAGAATTAATGAATTATATTTATTTCATTATTTGAGTTAGCTACTTCCTGAAATTTGACCTGAATAATAAAAGTGCAAACTGGGAATCTGTAAATTTTTGCTTTCCTGTTGCTGATTAGAATGGTAATTTCAGATTGTTGTTGTTATAAAAAAAATAGCTCCCAGCTAATATGCTTGATTTGTTAAAAATTAATTTTGTAGCAGATCTGCATCCTCAAAAATCTAGTCTGAGAAATCCAGGTGCTGATAAGTCTAAAGTATTTGAAAAATTCTGCTTTTGGGGGGAGGGAGACTGATTTTTCTTTTTAAAAAGCAGAGCAGTGTTGGAAATATTTCACTGGATTATTTGGTAAACGTTTTTTGTTTGGTTTATGAAAGACAGTATAATTCAAGTTGCCAGCCTAAAGGATATTCAGTAGCAGGACTGCTATTGTTTGATACCCACTTTTACCTCTAAATGTCATAATGTAACTGGTTGATAGGAAATCTAGTTACACTGGGAGTCATGGCTGACTTAAATGTCTAACACACAGCTCTTTCTTTTCCTTTATCTTTTTTTTTCTCTTTTTTTTTTGTTTGTTTTTTATTATTGTTTTTTTTTTCTCTTTGTTTGCTTTATTTTTTTTTCCCTTCCCCTGTTTCCTTAAGGATTTGCAGCACTTGCAGCAGCTTCAGCAGCAGAATCTCAACCTGCAACAGTTTGTGTTGGTGCATCCAACAACCAACTTGCAGCCAGCACAGTTCATCATCTCACAAACACCGCAGGGGCAGCAGGGTAAGTGCTCCTTGCCAGAAGAGAAAATCATATATAGCTTTTTAGAGTAGGTGAAACTGAGGTGGCTCATATACCTTCACCAACTGTTGATATTCCCTAGGAGAAATAACTGTATTGCAATTAGGAGACTTTAACTTGTTGTTCTTTTCTGGGTGTTAGACCTAAGCCTTGTCAAAGTGTGTGTAGCTCACTTCTCAAGGAGGATCAATCCAGAGATCATGACACAGGAACATTTGTTAACAACAAGGCCTCTTGAGAAATACTGCAGCATCTGAATTTCTGGGTCAGGCTCTCAGGAAGGAAGCCTACTGGGAAGAGAACTTGGAGAAAACAACTCACCAGAACTGAAAGGCAGAATCCTAGGAGGAGGCTTGGAGGGTGTGTGGGCTATCTGGATTAGGTTGGTGCTAAAAGGGCTAAAAAATTCTAAGTCTGGAAAAAAGATTACAAAGTCAAGAGTCCTTGTGGGAAGCTAGAGAAGTCCTTAAGCTTAAAGAGGGTACACTGAATTTTGTCATAAACTGAAATAATAGTTACACAGTGGGAATATGGTAAGAGAGCTAGAATGCTTGATTTTGTATAACAACTTTTGGAAATACTATTTTGGTGATACACTAGGTATGGCTTACATGCTAAAGGCAAACCAAGTGGTAGGTGGTAAGCATGCCAGACCAGTTATGATGTTGTACAGGAATAAATGTGTTCAAATTGAAATACGTCGCAGTACTGATTGCATGCTGTTTGTTTATGGGCACAGAAAACTGCATTTAGCCATGGCTTCTTATGCTGATATACTCCAGTGGTCTTTTTCCCCTCTTTCTCTTCTACGTGAACTCTACACAGTTGTTCAGGTCTGGTAATCCAAAGATTCTTGCTCAGAAGGCAAATCCTGTTATGCTTGAAGAGGTCTCCAGAGCCTGGCTGTCCTAAAAAGCAGCTCTTTGCACCTTATTTTCCTCTGTTCCTTTCAATTTTTTTCATGCATCATTCCTTCTTATATACAGTGACTTGGATAGAACTGGCCTTCCATTATGCTGAATCTCTCTCACCGTCTGAATGCTCTCATGTTTGAATAAAGGGTTAGTCAAAATTAACTTTCTTTTAATAGGGCTTGATTTAGGAGGGCTTTTATACCAGCACTGCTAGAAAATGGCTAAAAGATTATTCATGGAGGCATTTAATAATGCACTGGTTTCTTAAAACGAAGCTGAATTTATAAGCTTAACATATTCTTCTAGAAGAAATGAAATGTCACTAAATTTTTTTTAAAGATTCTTTAAATAGGCTTTTTAAAAAAATAAGTTCTTTTAAGGAAACCGTAATCAAAAAAGCACTGTTTTGAAAAACTCACTGGCACTAACGTCTGCCTACATTTTTCAGCTAACTTCTGCTAGTTTTCTAATATATCTCTGAAGATGCTTCACAAGAAAGAAAACAGAAGCAAATTATATTCCTCTCTCAAAATGAATTGTTGGCATTGTAGAAAGGAAGTAAGTTTGTCTGTTTGTTTGTTTAATATCTTCGGAAGTAGAATAACTACCAGAAGAAGTTTTTGTGGTACCTTTTCCAGGCGTCATCTCTGAAAATTATTTCTTCATTGCGATTTAAGACCTGCATATTGCTGTCATCAGTGACACAGTGTGTGTAGAAACACCATGTTTTACCAGTAATGTACAGCCTGAACAACTGAATAGCTCAAAAATGTAGGAAGATTTATATTCTCTGTTCTGACCGTAGGCCATTAGTGTGTGACAACCTTCCAACTGAAATGCTTAAATAGATTTCGTTTTCTTCGTGAGCACTCAATGATAAAGCAACATGTATGCCATAATACCCCTTATCTCACTTTTTGATATGGCTTTTTGCAATATTTCATGGTTTATTCAAAGATCTCAAACAGTATGTTATTATTTATGAGAAAGATTGAGAAAGTGTATATTTTTATTTTGTTATTTGCTGTTGCAGCTGACTTTTCCATATTATTCTTGTTCGATTACTCCATTAGTCAACTTCATAAAATAACAAATATCCTGAAGAAACTAGCATAGAGCTTTCTTTAAAACCAACAGCATTCAGATTTTTTTGGATGCCTCATTGATACTGAACACAGTTTTATATGTATGTATGTATTCAATAACTAAGATGAAAATTCATATTTATTTATAGATTATTTATTCTGGAAGACATCTATTGCTTTACAGACTACACTACATATCTTGTAGATGCTGTGTAGTCATGTAAATGAAAAACACTGTTTTTAATACAAGAGAATAGTTATGAAGGATATCAGTGAAGAATAGTACTTTTAAGCAAGATTGTACAAGACATGTAAACATTGGGTAGAGAAAAGCTTCTTTTACTTGAAGAGCTGATGGGATGCAGTGTAATGCAGTCATATTTAGATTCTTGAAAGGGGTTGAAAGTCATGGTGTAGATCCAACTTCTGAGAAATTCAATACCTAAAATACTAACTCAACAATCACAATGTTATTCTGCTACCTTTCTTCAACACACGTTATAGATCACAGTAGCGGATGTGAAATTCTCCTTGTAAATCCACTGCCATATGCCTAATATAGTCATCTTCCTTTTCTACATGATTTCTGATTATTCAGTGGCTTGCGTGAAACAAATTACAAAGTTCCTGTTTTTCATGGCTTGTAATAGGTAACATCAGAACAGAAGGAATTGTTTCAGGCCTCAGCAGATATGCAGAAGTCTGAATGGAAATAGAAACTTGTAACGATTTCTTATTCAGAGTAATTATTGTCCCCATATTATTACTATTAAAGTTGCAGGCAGGAATGTAGCACCTTGCACAGTCTTTATACCTCCTTTATCTGTTCGTGTATCTAATAGATCTGTCTCTAGAACAATCAATTCAATATCCTTTCCTGCAATTATATCTGCTTCTTAAAAATATTACCCTCATCAGATGACCATTTGCCTTTCTACTTGGAAGATATTGCCAATAAAAATCATATCAGTAAAAATCTCAACGGAGAGGGGAAATGGTGCTGCATTTCATTTAAATTAATCTTGCCAACAGTGGTTGTTAAGATCTGAGAAAAGACTGCATCATTGTCAAGGAGGTTTAGAAATAGTTCTTATAAAGTAAGTATCCAGTAAGGCAGATATGGAAGACAAGCTACTAATTAGCTTTAAACATTGAAACTGGGCCTACCTATCCTCAAGTTGTTGCTGTTTATTATTAAAGACCTTGTTTATGATTTAATTTTTTAATTATAAAAACACCTGGGATGTGATAGCAGGCCAAATCCAATCCTCTTCTCTTCTTGCACACTTGTCCTACAGACTTCAAATCTTTACCTGTATCATTAAAAAAGCCCAAAACACAACCCCAAGACAAAACACCTCAGATTTTAAAAAAGGGATAATGAATGTTAAACCTTGGTACCAACCCTGCTAGCCTCTGGTATCATGAAGCACATCAAATTTGTTCATCTTATCTGAGATTCTACACCTGCACTACCCTCCTTCTCTGTTTGTTAATAATACGCTATGTGAACTAGGTGAAAGTGCTTTAGTTCCTATTATATGCAGATTCTTCACTGTCAAGAAACTCTTAATGACAGAATATTTGCTGACACAGCAGTTGAATAAAATGTAGCCGACTCAAACTCATTCCCCAAAGTTTTAACCCCATAAAATGAGCTACACCAAAGCGCCTAGAAGTTTCTTTGCATCAACAGTGATCAACGAAGTTGATCAAAAGGCACCGTATGTAATATGTGGTATGACACCCTTCCTTCTTCCCTTTCAGTTGTTTCCTGTTAATCAAGTTAAGACTTTGTAATGGCGTTGTCTTGCAAGCTAACTTCCAGGATATGTCTGTGAGAAGATGAACAGCTTTGGCAGAGAAAAAACAGTCAAGTTCTTATATGAAAAAATTCACTCTTGTGGGAGATCATTTAGGGATAAATTATGTGTTTTGCTTCTGAGCCAACCTTTTAAAAATTATGCTGAAAAAATCTGCACTTGAATGTTTGTTCTATCTTTTGTTTAATTTTAGACAGTAAGAACTGAACCATTGATCAGTCCGTGGTGACTTTTGGCTGGCAGGAAAAGTTTTGTGCCTGGGCCATTATTCATGCTATTTATATTCATTACAGGAAAATTCCTGGATGATGGTAGATTGGTAGATACATTTACTTTATGAAAAAAAAAAAACCCTCCAAAAAAATACCTCTAAAGCATCAAATGTTTGCATAAATCCTTACCTACCTCCATGCAGTCATACTTCTTGAGTGTCACATAGATGATTGATTGCAATAATACCACTGGTCTCTTAGAACCCAAAGCAGGGGGTTACAGATACTACCCCTGTAAAGTTAAGTATGCAGGTACAATATTAGTTTTTTGTCGGTTGAAAAAGTCATATAGATTGGAAGGGATCTCTAGAGGCCATATGGTGTTGCTCAAAACAAGTCCAGTTACAGCAGATCAGTTGAGTTTGAACATCGCCAAGGATGGAGATTCTGCAACCTCTTTGAGTACCTGCCCCAATAGTTGACCACTCTCATAGTTTAAGAAAAAAGCCACCAAAGTTTCCTCATATCTACTTGAAGTTTTCCATGCTCCAACTTATGTCTGTTGCATCTCATTGCTGTGTACTACTAAGAAGACACCATTTCTGCTTTGAAGACAGCAATAGTACCTCGCCTTAGTCTTACAAGGCTGAAGAAATCGTCTCATTTCCCATTTCTTGTATAGGTGTTCCAGCCTCATAGCCACCCTGTGGGCCTTGAATGTACAAAATCCAGAATGTCATTGTGTCTTGTACTGGGAAACCCAAGGCTGAACACAGTACTCCAGATGTGGTCTCACAAGTGCCAAATGGAGGGGAAGAATCCCAGCCTTTGACCTGCTGGCTGCACTCTTGCAATTACAGCCCAGGATGTGGCTGGCTGTCTATTCTAAGGGCACGCTGCTGGCTCATGTTAATCTTACTGTCTCCAGGACCCCCAGGTCTTTTTTTCTGCGAAACTGCTTTCTAGCCAGCCAGTGCCCACCCTGTATTGCCACACAGGCTTATTCCAGCCCCCATGCAGGATGTTGTGTTTTCCTGCATTGATCTTCATGAGGTTCTGTTTGTGCAGCCTGTCTAGGCTCTGACTTCTGGCCTGTTGACCACTCTCCCTGTATTTGATATTGTCCGAAAACTTGCTGAGAATGTTTTGTCCCATCAGCCTTACTGGTAGTAAAGATATTAAACAGTACTGATGCCACTATGAGTCCCTAAGGAAACAGCAGAGTTTGAAACACCAACATCTCAGCAATTGCCCAAAAGATGCAGCTTTGGACTTACACTGTATTTAACAGGCTGTGCTATGTGCCCTATAAGTTAAGTCACTGAGGTCATCTTGGACTCAAGTGGGGACCAGTAGTTTCTTCTCAGGAAGAAAAGGAAAGTGAAGCTTCCACTAGTACCAGTCACATCTGAAAAGAGCAAAACTGCAGTTGCAAACCCATGGAAGCCAACAAGAGTCCAAAGTGTGTGCACAGCAACTTTCTGAAAAGACTGTGAGTGGAAGAGATTCATACTTTCCCAAAACAGTTCAACTGCTTTCTCTGTCCCCTGATCATTACTTCTGTCAGTGGCAGGTTATTCTTTCTCTAGTTTCTGCCCGAGAAGCCTTGTATCAGTATCTCTTAAATAGAATAAAATGATGTTAAAACTGACTAGATTAAACATGTCCAGAATATTTTATATTGTTCTTCAGTAATAATTACTTCAGAACATATGAGTGAGAATAAAATGAGGAAGAGTGTAGTCTTCGTGTGCTCTTCTGAAAAGTGTTATTGCCAGAAAAATATCTTGTGGGATTTCTCAACAAACTCTCAAATGGACAGTCCTAATTACTCTGATTACAGTCATATGATGAGTCAGTAACTTGTGATTGATGGTGTTACCAGTGGATTAGAGGTCAAATGTGGTCGCTGGCAGCTGCCTATTTTTTGTTTCGTGGTTAGTCAGCCTCTCTATAGTGTCAGTGTGATGTCTTGCCCCTTTCTATTTCAAGTTGTCAGTTAAAATTCAGTGTCGCTAAATGAAGGTCAACACCTCTTCACTTAGAGATGACTGTTCACTAATTAATATTTAGATTTGGGCAGCTGAAATCATCTTTTAAGTTAACAAATATTTGCATTGTAAAATGCACTGTGTAACTGTAGTGGGTAACTGTCTTGGAAGTTCCTTAAGCTGATCTGTTCCCTTGCTGTGGCTTTTCAAAAACACAGCTGGAACATGTTGATTATGTGGCGCAAAGCAAATTTACATAGTTGTCTATGCTGTGCTATTATGTTGCATAAGCAGCTGGCTTTATTCTGTAGGTCTTGAGCATTTAGATGGGGACACATTCTATTTGAAATACATATTCAAGACTTCGTTAACAAAAAAAAAAAAAAAGAAAGAGTAATGTGACTGTCAGAAGACAAATTCTTCCATAGTTGGTATCCCTCATTGAGGATACTTTTTCTTTTTTCCTTCCTGCCCATGGAAGTGTAGTCCCTCTCGTCATGTCTCCCATGACCTTAACCTTGCATTCATTTTCTCACTCAGTATTCATTAAGTCCTAAATTCCTATGTCCAGTGCCTGTTTTCTGTAGCTGGTCATGAATGATGTGTTGTGATTGATTGGCCAGCTGATGAGCCAGAACAGACCACTTCGAACTCAAGTTACAGAATTGAAGTGGTACTTACTTGGTGTTCTGTCCTCTGAGTGGTCACAGAGTCCATCTGCTGTTGTCATGCCATCATACCCCCTGGTTCTAGAAACCTGGTGTACTGAAGATGCCTATTAAATGTAGGTTTAATTAATCAGGTTCTTAAATTATTATAGAGGAAAATGATAGTTGTAGCCAGCAGTTACCTAATAAATACCAGCAATGTTTTTCACAATAAAATTGAAGGACTTGATTAACTGTAGGTTTATTTTTGTTATGATTCTTACCCCTTAAAAGTTATAAATGTTAGTATTATGAGTGCCAAAAAGAACCCCCATCAAATAGCTTCTAATTAAAAGTCTCAATTTCCTGAAAAATACAATAAGCCATAGAAATAGCAGACAGTAAGAGAATTTATGTTTAGAATGACAGCATATTGTGTATATTGGTTGCATCAGTCCTAACAGTTCTTTAATGTTGTCACCTTTTCATGATAGCAGGGGTTTTCATATGTACAGTGTAATGTTCATTCTATTTGTGCAGTTTAAGCAGTGTTCAGTATCTTACCTAAGCTTTAAGTTCTGATTCCTTTTCCAAGAAATTCCTCCTTTATTTCTGGCAGGAAGAGGTTATCTGAACTTGCTTTGTCTTTTGGAGTGGTCTGCTTAAGTTTGCCAGACAAAGTTACCGTCTTGTTAGGCAGCTGGTATCGACCGATACAGAATAAAGTTGATCAGGGAGCCAAATTGGTGATTTTGGTTAATATTCAGTTGTTGGATTTGATCTGATTAGTGTTCAATTGCTTATTTTTATATGGCTCCCTAATTCTTGGTCAACTTTTGGTTACAGGAAGAGGTTTACCTGAAATCTGCAAGCTAAAAGAGGCAATAAATGATTCCTGCACACAGAACTGGGCTAACTAGATCTTTGCAAACTCTTTCTGCAGAGGAGACTAGGACAGACTTCTGTCTTTTGTCCTTCTGTCACCATATATACTTTGGGAAAATGCAAGAGGATTTTGGACTGAAATGTCCAAAGTCTGAGGATACCTGTGCAGGGACGAAATGAAGGCTTGCATCTCAAATTTTTTGTAACTTCCATTATTTGTCAAGAGCCTTGTTTCATGTTTCTCATTTCATGTTGTAGTCTTTTTAAATGACAAACCAAACCCACCCTTTTCTCTCCCCAGGTCTCCTGCAAGCGCAGAATCTCTTAACGCAACTACCTCAGCAAAGCCAAGCCAACCTCCTGCAGTCTCAGCCAAGCATCACCCTTGCCTCGCAGGTCAGGCTTATTTCTACAATTCATGAGTTGCTTTGAGGGGACTTAAACTATTGCAAGTGAATGGACCCTTTGTGTTAGTTACTGGGGTAGATATTGTAGCTGTAATAGTGAGTTTGTCTTTCTAGATAGATTCAGTGTAGAGCTGAAGTATCAGTAACTTCGGTTTTGTAGTTCCCATCCTAACAGACATTTTTTCATGTGTTTAACATTCTAAATTTTTATTTTTAGCTGAAAATTTCCATTCTTGAGCTAATGACACTAGACCATTATTTTAGAACATTATTTGATTTCTTGTAAGGCCGCCTTGGACAATCTCCAAATTTGTGAAATTCAGAGGAGCAAGGTGGGAGCTACCTAAAAAGCTTGGAAAGAGGATGACTAACNTTTTTTTTTTTTTTAAAGATTGCAGGGGTAATCTATCTTTATTATAGCCTGCTTGTTTTGCTATTATTGCTAAGTCATTGCCAGTCTCATTAGTTACCTTCTGTGAAAGTGAAGAGAGTGTTAGAAATGTATTAAAATATTCTGTTAGATATATGTTAAAATATTAAAACTCTATGATTAAGCTTTCAGACTGTAAGAAAAGCAATTTTAAGGTTGCACGTGCCTGCAAATTTAATTCTGCTTCGCTCTGGGTTTTACTGTGCAGTTTAGTTGCATGACTGCATGCTGTTTCTCAAATACCATGTAATATACGATATCTTCCTGCCAACTTGGTTACATTCAAGAATTTTTTAGCCTGTAATAAGATGCCTGAGACTATCAGGGTCTTAGAAAACTATGTTTTCTATTACACCACCTACAGTATTTTTCATGCACCATGTGGAAAATGGCATTTGTCTCACCTCTGTAGTTCATACCTCAGTTAGCAGCATGACTCCCTGCTAAAGATTATACTTGGATTTAAAAAGGTATCAAAACTGCAAAGAGAAGATAAATGATATAAAGGCAGTGAAGTCAGTAAAGACATACTGCGGTAATTACCCACTATGTTTAATGTAAATTTAAAAAAGATATTGAAAACCTTTATAGTATGACACATATATCTGCAATCCTAGAAAGATCATATATGATCACATTATTTTCTCAGATAATGGAATTATAGATCCTGACCTCCCTTTACCATCTGCTGTGCACTGCAAAATACTGCACTAACCCAAGAGAAAAACAACATAAGGAGCTACGTAAAGACCTAGCTATATGTAGGCCATTTATTTTAGAACGGCAGTTTCCGGACCTTTGCATAGATTTTGCATAGTAGTGTAGTGTTGCACAGACTTGAGGCTGTTCGTATTTGCCTGGAAGGAGTCTGTAGTTTCAGAATTGGGCATAGAACATCAAAGCATGACATCACCTTTACTTAACTGCCTCAGCTGAAATGAATAGAATTTAACTAGAGTGAACTGTCTGTCTCTGCTTCTCAGTTCATCTATGGCATTTAAGAAAGTAGAGTTATGCACCTAAGAAACACATTTCCAATGTTCCTGTTGCACATAAAATTTGAATTGCAAGACACCAGATCTTAGTATATTTTGTTCACTTGTGAATATTTTCTATGATGCTCAGGTTTTTCAGTAAAATGCTTTAGTATGCCAGTGTTCAGGAATAGTGAACCTCATGTGGATTTCCTGGAAAATTAACCTTTCATATAGAAGAAAAGTGTGACCAGAAAGACATTATTTTCTGCAGGTTGCCTTTGTGTAATTTCCTTTATCACCAGTACATTAATTCTTACTATTGCAAGTATCAACAGAAGGGTTAGAGGTAGATCTAGTTGTTTTTTTTTTACTGGAGGAGTTGAGTCAGTCACAGGAGATGGCATTATAGAAAGTGTGCCATGTTTGCTGTACCTGTATATATGCTCATGGTTCTAAGATTAAATAGGAGGCTTGAATCTTTTGGGCTGATGACAATCTGCCACCTCGCAGAAGCAGTAAATTCAATTTTAAAATGATTAAAAGGGGATGAATGCCAAGCTCTCTATAAATGATAGAACTACGTCAACTAAGAGTGTTCAGCCTTTCTTTGGGCATCTTCTGTAACAAGCAAATGTTGTTGGTTATCTGCTGCATTGAACATCTCTTACTTTTCTTTAATTGGTTCTGACAGAGCCTTTTAAAGGCTGTCATAGTAATACAGTTTTCCGGATTGTGACAGCTTATTCTTGAGAGGAATGTAAATAAATTGGAGGAACTTTCACATTGCTGGAAGTGTCAAACTCATGGATATTTCTCACAGAAACCCCACATACCTTTTTTGGAATTTACTTTTTGCTGAATATTCTTTTAAGTCTGATTTTCATCTTTTCCTTGGTATCTTAATAGCCAGCAACCCCAACACGCACAATAGCAGCGACCCCCATTCAGCCACTTCCACAGAGCCAGTCAACACCAAAGCGAATCGACACTCCCAGCTTGGAGGAGCCCAGTGACCTTGAGGAGCTTGAGCAGTTTGCCAAGACTTTCAAACAAAGACGGATCAAACTTGGATTCACTCAGGTGAGCCTGTGTACCTTAATGCCTGCCAGTGTGGAATCTGAGGTCTCATCTTTCAAGTCTGGAGGGAAGCTACAATTCCACCTTTTCCTAGGAGAACCTTCTTAAATAGGGTTATGCTCTGGCCTTTATGTAGGGGATTTCTAAGAAATAACAGAAAAAGCCATACATCCATCTTACTTCCCTGTTGGTTTTAAAGTATAGCCATTTTCCCAGCAGGTATATGCATTTACCAGCTCCAGATGTCATTGCATGTGCACTATTCATTCTATGGGATGTCAAATGAATGGGACAAAGCACTTTAAAGCTGCCTTCAGAAGTACAAAGTTCCAAAAATCACACAGCACAATTAACTGCTCTGTGTGTTTAAAACGTGTATCACAGCTGTGGAGTTGCTTTGGACGTCAAAGGGTTTTTATCTCTCAAGTATATTTTCCAATTAGACATCAATGATTTCTGTATTTAATGCTTTTGCTGAAGTTCCTAAACAAAACCTGAAAGGACTGTCACCTTTGAAGTTCTCTCCTCACAGAGGTGAACTGGAGTTGTGGTTTGTTTTGGTTTGCTTAAAAGCTCAGAAATACCCATAGAGCAGAAGAAAAGTAATCTTGAACGAAGTGAAAAGGGTTGAATGAGGAGTACAATTAAAAGTACTAAGTGCATTTTATATCTTCTGTTATTCTGTTGAAGGGAAATACTGCTTGGATCCAAGAGTTCTTATTAATATCAAAATGAATTTTTTTTCCCCTACAAAATTAAAATATCCGTCCAGGTAAACAATTAATTTTGGCAGGAATCTGTAGTAAGCATAGGCGTATTTTTTACTGGAAGGAATTAGCATGCAAAAATCTAAGTAGGTATTTAAAAGTCTGAGCTCAGAGCAGTCAATCCAACATATGTGATTTGTTCCCCCCCTCTGGACTAAGTAAATCTATCTAGCTGAAAGTATGTGCTGAAGTCAGATTTATTTTTCTGGCAAAGTCCTAAATGTTTGAAAAATCAGGGTTCATAATGAAAGTTCCTGGCAGCATCTTAATTATAACTCAAGAACAGAATGTTCTTAGTAAAATGAAGTGGGTTTTGCTGGCATGTGTGCCTCCTTCCCTCCCCTCTTTCCACTAGAGGGAGGCACAGAAATTCAAGTGATGGACATGCACAAAAGCTAGAATAGAGCAGAACAAAATAGAATAAAATACAATAGCTTCCCTATAGCCTGACTGAGGAGATTCATGTAGATCTCTAGTTATTATGTTTAATCTGCCCTGCTGTGAGATGATTATAAAGGCTCAACTAGACTTTTAAAGTTCTAGGTTAACCCTCTTTATTGACCCTGTTGTGAATTTTTATGGTAAGGAAAAATGAACACAACTGCTCAGGCTTACATTTCAGTATTTGCTTTTGAGTCTAAAAAAGTGAATCTTGAGTAAGTGATAAAATTGCATTTGATCATTCCTATCCTACTCTGAGTTTGTATGTGTATAATTAGGCAGTTCTAATAACTTCTACCTAATTGCATAAATGGATGATAATTAGGGAGCCCTATTACTGTGGCTTCCTATAGTTGGATAAATAGCCTTTCAGTGGAGAAAAGAAATTTATTTCCAGTGGTACTGTAAGCTTTTTCAGACTCATGCCACCCCTGCCTTTCAAACAAAATTGTAAGATTTAGTTTGCATTGCAAACTAATCACTTACTGCATTCTGTTTTGTGAACAATATAACATGGTTTGAATTTCAGCAGTTCAGTCTCTTCTGCCACCCTTAAAAGTGGGTGATGGATTTAAATCCTTTTTGTTTAATTGTTTTCCTTAAAAATGTCTCTGTCTTTGACATATAGAGACACAATGAGCATACTGCATCTTAGTCGCCTACCTGCAGTGATGCTAATTGGTCAGTACAGATCCAAGCTATGTGAGTGAACATTTTAGACAATGTTATTTTTAGTCTATAAAAGGTATGACCTCTGCTAGTCTGTCTGAGCTTCTTAACAGACCAGTACACACAACAATGATGTACCTTTTAATCAGTTTCAGTTTAGTACCAGAGCTACAGAGTAGATCAGATGTGTAGAGTATACAGTCCCTTTACCCTCTCTTCCGTCCATCCTTTCAGTGGCCCGTTCCAATATCTAAAATTCTCACCCCAGTATGTAAATTCCTCTGCCTGCAGCTGAAATGCTGCCACCTTTTGGCACTGAAAACTATTGACAAAGAAATGGTTAACTATTCATTTTAAATCAGATGGCAAATGTTAGTAAGAACAACATAAATACCAGAATTAAATTTAGCTGGGGGACTGGAGCAAATTTCATAACTCTTTCCTGCCAAGACATAAATCAACTTATCTCTAAAATGGTTTACATAGCCAGGTTTTCTTCTTCATAAACCCAGTAGAGCTTCTATTTTACTTCTCTTGGAATGATTTATGAGTTTTAAAATGCACAGAATCCTGGCATATGGGTAGGGGTATAAATGTGAGTTCCCACGTGTTTCCTCTGATTGAAGGGCGTAGAAACCAATTGTTCTGGTCCTCTTCTAGGAAGGAAATTGTTTTCTTTACGCAACCTGCACAATTTACTAAGCTTACCAGAGGTTGTTTTCTTCCTAGCTTGGATGTGGCCACTCTGCATGCTATTAATACACTTGTATCAAGCTGTGGTTGTGGATCTGACCTAAAAGGACAGAAAGCAAGCTTTACGCACAGTCCCAACTAACCCACTTGCAATTAAACTCCACTAACTATGCTCAAGCTTGTCAGTTTCTTCTTCTGGACTTTTTGTACTTTTTTGTGGTAAAAATTAAAAATCTAAATTGAACTACTTAAGACCAAATTGCATACTTAAAAAATATTTTTTTTCAAAGGGGAGGATCTTCCAGCTTTAAAGCAAAACAAGAAAACATTACAGTGTTTTTAGTGACCACCAATCAGTCAAGAGTAGATTGATCTTTTTATATTTTTTCTAACAAGTTTCCAAGCGTGAACTACATAAATGTACATATGTGCATAGATATATTAGAATAAGCAGAATGTCTGTTAGCTAGCAAAACCTCAGTTTTGAAAGGCAATAACAGATATAAAGAGATGATCATCTGTCTGTAAATCTCCTGGATGGCTTTTTGGCAGATGGGTAATGGTAGTGAAGACTACAGTTAATCACTGTTTGAAATGGTTCAACTTCTTGTCCGCTTTGAAATGGGTATCTGTGGGGAGAAGTTTGGTTTGAACCTCAGAAGATACTAAAATTCAGATAAGAATATTTTTGCATCTATTTAAATATGATATATGTTTGTAGACATCTTTTCAAGAGTGTTTTCAAGGGACTTCAAGAGAATTTTTTCAGGAGTGGTGAGAACATGAATTCACTGCATTTCTGCTAATTTGAACTTTTCTTCTTTAATGTGAAATATGCAGATACTTAAGCCTGCTCCTAAAGAGAGCTTGGCCTTTACTTTTTTTAAAGAACTATGAAAAAAATTACAAGATAATATTCAGTGAAATGTTCTGCAGTGATAATGCTAAGAAGACAAAGCATTCAGAGATTTCCTAGAAAGAGATACATGGTTAAGCTGACTAAGGTTTGATATTTCTTTACTATTATTTGCTTTAGCATGAATCTTGGTAGCACTGAGCAAGTTTCTGTGAAAATGAAATCCCACGCAGCAGTGGAGTCACTGAGAGAACACAAGAATGTGACAGGATTCCTTGCTTTGGAAGTGCCTATGTTAGTGAATCCCGTTTTTTCTCTTTCTTTGTCCAGGGTGATGTTGGGCTCGCTATGGGCAAACTCTATGGAAATGACTTCAGCCAAACTACCATCTCTCGCTTTGAAGCCTTGAACCTCAGCTTTAAGAACATGTGCAAGTTAAAGCCACTTCTGGAAAAGTGGCTCAATGATGCAGGTGAATGAGTCTGTGTATTTCTTCACCAGCCTACCAAAATCAGTAGGATTCTGGAAAAAAATGAGAAATTGCTTCGTTTGTACCCTTATGGTTTCATGAAGCCACCAATCTTTGTAACTGTCCATGGGAAAAATAAAGGTGTAGGAATAAGGGTCCATACTTCCCTCTTCATGTGCCTATACACATCCGAAATTGTTCCTATATGAACTTTCAGAACTGTGTTCTGTGGATAGCTGAATAATTGCATGGGTGAGCTATAATATGTGTCATGGTTTTCCTTCTTCATGTATGTTAATGCATATAACTTCTAATCCTCTTCTAGCTTTCTTTTTCAGATGTGTAGTAGAGAGAGGGTTGCATGGTTTGTTGTTTTAGTAAGCAGAGCTTATTGCGTTCATCTCCTCCCACACCCCTATGTACGTTCTCTTCATCTCTCTCCAAGGGTTCATATATACACCCTCTTTCTCCCCATAGGAAGAGCTTTTGTGGGTTAGGTTTGTTTTTCCTTCCAGATGTTTTTTTTTCCTGAGATATAACTTATTAATGATGTCAGTGATAGTGTTGCTTCCTCCTGCCCAGTAAAACGACCTTGGATGGTGGAGCTAGGTTTTAAGATAGAAAGTGTTTTAAGAGTGCTGTCAGCCATTTTTTTTCTTCCAAGTATACAATTGTACATAGTATAAAATGGATGGATCTGCTAAACAGATGGCAGGGATGGTGTGTGTGCCTTCCTATTTCTACCAAAATGAAGAGAGCTTTATGCTGGTGCTTACAGTATTCTCTGAAATTTTGAAAGTAATTGGTGCAGTGCTGAAAATTTGTCCTGCATTGAAACAAGGGAGTGCCGTTCTGTTGTGCTGACAGGGGTTATCTTTAGGTAATTTAGATGTGTGATAGAAAACATAGAGATCTTCACACTGAATGCTCTAGTGCACGGGCCAGTGGTCTCCAAACCTTCCAGCAACACTGGATTAGTCCAGTGCTGCTGGGAATGTCATAGTTTTCTTTTCCTGCTAGCCTAAAGAAATAACTAGATCTGCTAAGTTAAGGGCTATAAACAGTGCCAGGGTCCTTTACAGCCTGAAAGTTGGGAACCATTGTCTTTGGCTGTCATTCAGTGTCATGAAAATCTTTGGAAGAAAGATTCAGATAACTGAATGTTTAGGTAAGAGGAGGCAGGAGAAGCATAATGATGATCCCTTCCATTACATTACATTGGAGTGTTGGAGAATGTGTTGTTTCAGAACTTACCTTGTTCTGTGGGGTTTTCAGGATGGATAGGGGTTTCAGCACATATATGGGTGCCACTGCTTGAAAAAGAATCATAATACAAAAGTCTAGGAAACAATTAACTGAATGTGCTTGCCCATTTGACCCAACCTGAATGATCTTAGGCATTGTGAACTTTGACATCAGCTTATTACCCACAAACTTCAGTGCAGTGAGGAATCTTGTTTAAATTCCTTGATGGAACCTGCCTGTTGGTTATTTTACACTTTCTGCTACAAAGCTGGGGTCAAGTGTGTTCTCTCTTTGCTATTCTGTGGAACCAAAAAGACAGGATTAGGGGTTGACAACTAGAGACCTAGTGAAGCTGAGGAGGGGGAGCTGCTAACTGTGTGCCGGCTGTTTGATAGAACTGTGTAGCACTGAGTGTCTGCTAAGATCTCCAGAGAAGAGGTTGAACACCGTGAAGCTGACTATGAACTTCCTCTAATGTATTGCAGTGTGGGTAAAAGAAATTTCAGGCAGCTCAGATTTTTACATAATTGCCCATGTGCTACAGCTGTGGCTCATGTTTATCAGTTACTGCTTTTTTTTTCCTTTAAACTGTGACTTGCAGTGAATAAGTGTGGGTGGAATGAGTAAGGGGAGACCATCTTTATATTGGTATTATGATACTGTGGTAGCATACAGGAGCAGAGAGTGCCCTCTAGGCTTATTTGTAACTTTTAATTTTCAAGTGTATATTTTAATTTACAAGTACAATAATTAATGCACGTGATCTTTGGAAATCTATGTATCTGGAGTAGATGCAGAGTCGCTCTTAGCATACCTTTCACAGATAAAGAACACTTGCATTAGACTGCACTTTGTTCAAAGAAAATCTCCTGATTTATTCTACCTAATGTTTTTCAGAAAACCTCTCATCTGATTCAACTCTCTCCAGCCCAAGTGCCCTGAATTCTCAAGGGCAAGGGATTGAAGGCTTGAACCGTAGGAGGAAGAAACGCACCAGCATAGAGACCAACATACGTGTGGCCTTAGAGAAGAGTTTCCTGGAGGTCAGTGATCCTCTTGGTCTGCTCGGCCTATACATAAATGAAGAAGCTTAGCCTTACCCTCATATCTGTTAGAGTGAAGCCATTACTGTGCTATTTAGGAAAGTGCTTGTACTAAACAAGGGGAATACAAAGGCTGTGCCAAGAAGCGCGCATCAACGTCTACTTCACTTTTAAAAAAAAAGTAACAACAAAACAAAACCAAGAAACCCACAAAACCCCTCAAAAAAACGCATTTGTTCTTGCTGTTCACTGACTTTGTGATTTCACATTCCAAGATACTGAATCATAGTTCTAAGCTTGATGTTCTGCACATCAAAGAGAAGAAAAAAAGATGACCCTTTCTGAGGATGGATAAATGGGGTGACAGTCTAAACATACACAATGTGAGGTTTTTAGCTGCCCTTATATTACTTTTGTTAGGTCCTTTGTGCAGCTGTATGGCCAGGTAGACTCTGTAAGTAGCCTGTTCGATCTACCTGTCTTTCATTATAGGTCTAGACAACTTGGGGTTCTTTTGGCTATTGCTATAGTTAATCTTTCGTATTCCTTTTTGAGAGATACTGAAAGATTTCCTTATAAAAGTCTGGAATTCCTTGAAGGATTAACTCACAGGACAGATTCCTTCTCGCAAAAAGAAGCATGTGAACTTAGTCTTCATCACCCATCTCTGAAGAGCACAGATTAATGTTGGTTGAAATGTTCCCATACCTAGGAAGATGGAGGGCTATCTGTACCGTACCACTGACCAGATTCTGCCTATAAATGGCCCATCCAGATTTCTGCCTAGTGAAGAAAAAGCCATAATTTAAAACTTCAGAAGGTGTTTTTACAGCTTTTCAAGTACTGTTTCCTTTTCTCAGAACCAAAAGCCTACCTCGGATGAGATCACCATGATAGCTGACCAGCTAAACATGGAGAAGGAGGTGATCCGCGTTTGGTTCTGTAACCGGCGCCAGAAGGAGAAAAGGATCAACCCACCCAGCAGCGGTGGAACCAGCAGCTCGCCCATCAAAGCAATTTTCCCTTGCCCAACCTCACTGGTAAGAATCAAGAACCTGTTGACAAAAATCACTGGAAGGGGTAGGTCTGTGCTCACTGTGGAAGCAGCACATGCTGCACCTTTGTAAAGCAGACTTGTTCTCAAAAATTTATATTTTACTGGCATTTTAAGTATCCTACTTGCTTACTGTCTGAGAGAGAGAATGCTTACAAACCAGTCACTAATTGGGCCTTCTGTTTGGGTGTTTTACGTAGTCGGTTTGTGAGTAAATATTCTGACTAGAAAATCTGCAGTTGGAGTTATGGCTTTGAGCATATTCCAGATAGTAATTCCAGTTTATACCTGGACTTTCTGTCTTGCTCAAACTCTTTAATAAAAATAATAGTAATAAAAAAAATGCTTAACAGCTTTACTTCTCCCCTTTTATTTTGTCTGCTCTGATAAGTAGATGAGCAGCAGTAAAACGTATCATTTGGAGACTTAAGTCACACAAATCCAACGATACTGTTGTCACCTTTAGTTAGGAATGATTTATATAAAAAAAGACATGGAACAAAGGAACAATATAGTTAATACTCATGTAATTAATTTCCCACACTTGTATTTGCCTCAGGTAAACACAAACTTCATGAAAATAAGAGTAACAAAACACATGCATCAAGGTTCCTTCAGCTCCTTTGCTACCAATGTCCATGGAGGTCTGTTTTCATAAATAGAAACAGTAGCTATTAGATTACATAGTAGCTATGCTAATAGGAATGTGGAGGAATTTATGTAGCCTGTAGCTGTCCTTTTGTAGTATTTATTTCACCCTCATCACTGTAGTAGTTAATATCTTCCAGTACTTCATTAAACCATTAATTTTGGTGATGTGTCTTTCTTTCCCCTCATCCGTGTCTCAGGATGTGTGCATGCAACCTTTCG
Organism: Nycticryphes semicollaris; assembly: GCA_013400055.1. Taxonomy (NCBI): domain Eukaryota; kingdom Metazoa; phylum Chordata; class Aves; order Charadriiformes; family Rostratulidae; genus Nycticryphes; species Nycticryphes semicollaris. Next base: position 327,442 of record VXBJ01002088.1, on the reverse strand, counting down.
GTTCAGGGGAAGGGATGTGTTAAATGTACTTACTCACCTAGGCTGCTTTTTTTTTTTTTTGCTCTTTCCATCCCAACTGGAAAGCAAGGTTGCATGCCTTGCTACCAAAGCAAGATTTATGATAGTGTGTTTTAGTATTCATGCAAGTTTACTCAGACTGCAACTTAAGAAAGTTTTCCTACATAAATTTCCCTTTTATTATAAACTGCCATTGTATGTAAGAAATTGAGGTGTTATCCACAGTCTCCATTTTTTCCAGTGGTGTTTCACTAAGCATTTCACTCATTGTAAGCTCCTCTTAAGGCTGTTAAGGCTGACTGTGGTACCACTTAAATGCATCTTCCAGCCTTGCTGAACCCCAGCTTTCCCTGGCTATGTGTTTTGTTGATTCCGTATGGGCTGGGTTGAGTAGTTTGACTACAGATGAGCCATGTGAAGAGCAAGGATGAATTTTCAATATGGCCAGATAACCAATCTGAGTTGTAGCTTGGCTACGCAAGTGCTAGGGCTCTGAAGCAGGGTTGGAGGGGAATGCTCCTTTTGATGGCAGCCTTTTGCATTGCCTGATGTCAGTCGTTGTAATCACATGGGTTTTGTGACCTATTTGACGTCATTTGGCGCCCTGAAATATGGACTGTGACCTTGCCCTTACCTGTTCATTGCACAGATGACAGATACAATGTCTGGGCTGCATTAGCGGGAAGTGTACTGTGTATCTAGCTCTTCTTTATTTCATACACTATTTGGGGTGGGCAGAAAGCTTTTAGGTCTGTCTCAGTTGCCCCAGTCTTGTTTAAAATGCACAAAGCATTTAACTTCCAACAAGAGGAAGGATATGCAGCATAAGAGAGATTTCTCTGATAATGACCTTAAGGTAAGAGAGTGGAAAGGCGGAAGGTTTTAGCCTGTATCCTTGGCTGTGTTCTCTTGGGCAATTCTAAAGGATTCATTTCTCTCATTGATGTATAACAGCCTTCAAATATTGCTGTTGGACACCATTTCTTGTCCATAAAAAGTCCTTTCGCTCCTTATATGTCATTTTTCCTCATAAACTAGTTCCTCCTGCCTTAAATCTTTGGTTTTTATCTGTAATGTCTTCAGTTTATTGTAGCTTTCTTGTAATAAGCTGTCCACAAGTAAAATTAGCTAATGTCTTTTCAATGTTTTAAAATTCAGAGACCCTTCCTCTGGCACAAGGAAACTTGTCAAAGTAGAGGATTTAGTTTGGTTCAGTAAAAGTGAAATGTTACTCTGTTTATCCATGTAAGCACATTACCCTAAATACCTCTGTAATGCTGGGGCATTGAAATAATTTTATCAGAGCAAGAAATTCACAGTTCAAAAGTTGTGTAAACAAGAAAAAAAAAATCCATGCAGAAATAATGTATTTTGTAACTCTTTCTATAAGACTGACTCTGTTAAAACAAGGTGCTGTCTTTGGGGGGAGGCAGAGAGGGAAGGCTAACTTGCAGTCCTGAGACTGTATGGGTATAATGGATATATCTCCCTTCAAATACCAAATGATTAAATATAAAGATATTGCTGGTAATTGGAGATGGTAATTAGAATTCCACTGAATCCTAAAGTAATGAAATTACAAAAAAGTTAGTTTATATGCAGATTTCCCTGCTGTCTTCCTTAGCAGATGATGAGAAGAAAGAAATCCAAGTCTAGCAGCTAACTCTTTTTGAACAATTAAGCAGTTGTATTCTTTTTTTTGACCTCCAGGTGGCAACCACGCCAAGCCTTGTGACTAGCAGTGCAGCTACAACCCTGACTGTCAACCCTGTGCTCCCTCTGACCAGTCCTGCTGTAACTAGTCTGTCAGTCACAGGTAAGGCTGATTTCTTTTGTCCCCACGTTAACCTCTACCATTTTCCTCTTTTAAACTCTTCAAAAGGTCATTCAGTATTGGTCACTGGTATCCCAGGTCATTCTTGTCAATTTTTCTTGTTACTCCACTAGGAAACTTTGTGACCATTCAGTTGACTTTTCTGGGGGTAAAGTTACAGTTGATGCTGAAATGAAACACGCTATAATCCATTGCTAGCTTCTAGAGCTCCTCAGCCTCCTGTTAAGAAGTGTAATTTCATTGTAGTCTGAGCTTCTCATTTGGACTCTTGGTGCTTCTTGGTCCTGCAGAAATGTGTGTTTGTCCCCTTTTCATTTGGATGTGCAGTTCAGTACAGGTGGGTAGTGGTTTCTGTGCAGTCTTATCTGTGTTTTGTCCTAGCCTAACCAGAATCAATCTTCTAGGCACAACAGAAACCACCTCCAACAACACGGCAACAGTGATTTCAACAGCACCTCCAGCTTCTTCAGCAGTGACATCACCCTCCCTGAGTCCTTCCCCTTCTGCCTCAGCCTCCAATTCAGAGGCATCCAGTGCCAGTGAGACCAGCACAACACAGACAACCTCCACTCCCTTGTCCTCCCCTCTTGGGACCAGCCAGGTGATGGTAACGGCATCAGGGTTGCAAACAGCAGCAGCAGCTGCATTACAAGGAGCTGCACAGTTGCCTGCAAATGCAAGTCTTGCTGCCATGGCTGCTGCAGCAGGACTAAACCCAGGCTTGATGGCATCCTCGCAGTTTGCAGCTGGGTAAGTATGAATTTTTCACATACTTTTAGGTGAGATGACAGAAGAGGACAGGAGAATTCTTGGGATAAATTGTTTTTATGTATTGCTATTTTCTGGTAGCTCACTTGGTGATACTAGGGTCATTTATACACAAATTCTGAAGGTTTACTTGTAGATTGTAGCTGGCCATTCCCATCAACATACACAAATACTGTTTTTATTTTATGGATGAAAAAGCTGTGTTGTGGCAATGTTGTTATTTGGTAAGTCATCCATCCCCCTGCAGAGCATGACTTAAGAGCTGTAATTTACCAGTGAGTCAAAGAATCTAATTGTAAAATGGAGAGCTAACCTAAACGCGCTTCACAACTCTCTATTCATTTCTCCACCATGAGCAAGAAGCTGTAAAAGACATGTGGTGATGTATTGTTGCAGTCTTAGTTGTAAAAAATTTGCTCTGAGAGATGACTCTGTTTCTTCAATTCTTCTTGATTTACATCTTTCTCGCCTGAATTTGGGAGATGATAATAGCTCTCTTAAGGAGTGGCAGTTTCCCCAGAATATTTTACAAGAATATTTTACAGCATGTTGTACAGTACAGCATACTGCAGGCATGTTGCTAACCACGCAGCTGAAAGGCAACATCTACTCAGGGCAACGTGAAGGAAAAACTAAAATAGACTAAAATTAGCCCTTAATCTCTGGTCTTTCCTCCCTCCCCACCCCCTTCCCCATTTTTAAAATAGAATGGTGTGCTTCTGAACAGGGACAACCTTTTCTTAAAAGTAACAGTTCTTCCTTTTGTCTTTGTTTCTTCTTCCACGATCATGCTTCCTGCAGAGGTGCCTTACTCAGCCTCAATCCAGGGACGTTAGGTGGTGCTCTCAGCCCAGCCCTGATGAGCAACAGTACACTGGCAACTATTCAAGGTCAGTAGTGTTCCTGTTAAAGCATCTTGGTTATGCCTCTTTAGTTTACCTGCTTTGTTTTGCTCTACCAAATAAAAGCAGTGACTCCTCAGGGCTACACATAAATGTTATACGAGTAAACGTTTTATAAAATTTAAATGTGCAAATATATTTCATGTATCACAGAGATAAGAGCGGGTACAACTTCAGAAAGGGGATTAGAAATGTGTGTGATCTTGTAGTGATTTACAGGGGGCATTTAAGATATTGAATGTGATCTGGAATTTATTTTGTTATTCACCCCTATTGGCACGTATCTCCAGCAGGTTAGAGATTTACTTTTTATAGTTCTTCCAGCATAAGCTTGAGCAGAGTTGCGCTGTTTTGAGGTCTGTTAGGAGGGCAGTTCTGAGCAAGATTTGATACTGAGCTCTTGTCCTCATGTATTTAAAAAGAACCTATAATGATCTACATCCTGAAGTCCTTATGTAAAGCTTTAAATATATAAACCCTTATGCAATGATGTAAAGTTTTATTGTGGAAGTGCCACGTAACCAGAAGTTTCCACTGACTTCAGCAAGAGTTCTTCTCATTCATAGTTTGTCTTCTGTAAAAACTAGATAGTGCAAGTACCTAAAGAGCTAGCTAACCTATGTATTCAAATATCCTCTGAACTAGCTTAACAGATCTTGTTTCCAGGGTACAAGAAAGAACCATTTTGTAAAGCATCACGGATAAATTTAGGAGAACATAATCTAAGGCAGACTGAACCCTGTAGACCAGTGAGAAAAAGTTGTAACAGTAGTTGTATGTCAACATTTCAAGTGTTACGCTCAAGCTTACATGACCTCCTTTATCTTGTGATAGCTGTCATTTCATGTGAACATTCACCTGAACCCTTTCCAGTACAGATTTTCTGTGGCAGGCAACGTAGACCAGTTAAAGATCTGAAGAAAGGCATAATGGAAGTAGCTTAGGAGCAGACATCAGATGCATTTTAATATCTACAAGGCCTTGTCCACTCTTCATAGAGTTGCTCTTTTAAGAAACAACCTATGATGGGGTGACCATCATCAGTGATGGTAGAGAGCGTGCATATCGGAGAAAGGACAACGCAGCGACCAGTTGCTTTTAGGCACACTTTGCATTATTGCTTACTGCTAACGTTATCTCCTCCCTGCTCAATTTTCCCTTTTTTAGCTCTTGCATCTGGTGGCTCTCTTCCAATAACATCACTGGATGCAACTGGAAACTTGGTGTTTGCCAATGCCGGAGGTACTCCTAACATCGTAACTGCCCCTCTGTTCCTGAACCCTCAGAACCTTTCTCTGCTCACCAGCAACCCGGTTAGCTTGGTCTCTGCAGCTGCAGCCTCCGCAGGGGCCTCTGGACCAGTCGCCAGCCTTCACGCCACCTCCACCTCAGCCGAGTCCATCCAGAACTCTCTCCTCACAGTGGCCTCTGCGAGTGGGGCCACGTCCACCACCACTACTGCCTCCAAGGCACAGTGAGCCGGGCTGAGCTGTGCTGCCAGCAGCCTGTTTCACTGTGCGGTGGGATTGGCTGCCAGCGGGGTTTATAAACTGAAAATGTGATGGGCATCCTCTCGCCGTGTTGCTGGGGACAAGGGAGAGAAGGAAAAATATAAAAAAAACAAAAACAAAACAGGAAGGATTTAAAGCTGGGACAGACATTTGCCTAATTTTATAATAAACACTGTCTTTTCAGGATCGCTTCATGGATCGGAGAACTTTCTAACCAAAAATGTAAAAAAAACAAAAAACAAAAAAACAAAAAACCACAAAAAAAGTGAAAGGACTACTTATCATTTCCAGCAGTCACAATGACAAGTTAAGGTGGGTTATCAACTCAAACATAGGAAGGGGATTTCTTCTTTCCTTTTGGTCTAAATATCTTTCTTTTTTAATTATCATTTTATAGGTCTGTTGTACAGGCCATTATGTCATACAAGGTGTTTATAATCGTATCAATCGTGTTGGGTGTTCCTTTCTTAACTTGTACAATTTAGGCAGTCCTGTATTACTGGTGTATCTCTATTATTATTATTATGATTATTATTATTATTATTTTTATATATATAGTTTGGACGCGTTTGTCTTTTGCTCCTGGATTATTTTCAGCGAGCTCCCACACCATGGGGGGAGGGCGGGAGGGTGGAGAGGAAGAATGGAGCACAAATAGACTTTCTGTCCTAATCTTCTGGGAACGTTCTGAACAGTTGCCTCATCCTTGAATTTGTCTAACGGTTACGTGTAGCGCTCAGAAGAATTTCTGTTCCATCATTTGCGCAGGAAGCTCAGTGTAGCAGTAGAGATCATTGTGTGCAAACTTCCAGGCTGGTCTATGCTTTTTAAGCAGGGCTAGGAATTAGTTCCGAAGTGCAGTTCTCCTTCGCTCAGTTATTCAGACAAAATGTCCAAACTCTGCTCTTAATGTTGCGTGCGTGATTCCTTTTTACTTCAGAGTGGGATTTGACCTCCTGACTCTAGATTGTGCGACATATTGATGGCTCTTCTATTGGTTTGATTTTGCTGTTAAGAGCATACACAAATATTTATAAAATGTTATCCGAGCTAATTGGCAGCACTCAAAGCAGCATTTACAGTCCTAAATTCCCACCAGGTGAATTGGTACAGGATTTCAAAAGATCAGATTCTCCCTGATCATAGCAATATTCCTTTTCTGTTAATTTCTAATGCTTCCAACATTGTATTTAGAAAAACTTTCAAGTAAAAAAAAGTGCTTCTGACTGCAAACCACAGAAGCCAACAATATGAGAGCAGAAGTTGCCATCGTTTATGCTAACACAGTAGAGCTGACTCTGGGGCTTTGCACATACCTGGGTGATCTCATGTAGTCTCTGAGCTGTGTTGCTGCTAGCTGTGTAAAAATGGCAATAAGCATCTCTGACCAGAGAGTCAGGGCTTGCCTGCCACTGGAACGATCTTTTCAAGGTTGATTGTGATCCATGTAGCAGTGGATATTTACGCGGATGAGGAAGAGTAACGAACTGTACAGAAGTTAGATCTGTATATTCTTAAATATACAATCTAGTAAATGAACCAAAAAAAAAAAAAAAAAAAAAGATTTTTAAAAAGAGAAGACTGGATCACTGCAATGCAGTTCACTTTGAACTTTCCATTCCTGATGGATTTAAAGGTTTCTGCCATGTGTATAAAACTAAATTACTTGTAGTAGCCAGCGAGGGTATTAGAAGAGTCCCTTTCCCCCCACCCCCTTTTCTTTTGTCACCAGAGTGTCCTAAAATAATGAGCTGATGCAGCTATGTTCATTTTGTTGATGATTCAGGGGGATCCTGGAGGTTCTCATCCAAGATCCAGAAGGCAGCAACTTTAAACTCTACATATGCTTTGGTTTGTGACCTGAGCATGTGGCATTTGCGTTTGCACTCAAGTGGCAGAACCCCTTATCTCTCCCCCCACCGCCATGTTTTTGCTCTGTTCATCTCTAATTCTCCACCTTCCTGTTTTACTGAATATTTAAACCAATTATCCCTAAAACGTTAAAACTAGTGAACTGCAAGCAGGGAAACTAACAAATGTCCGTCCACCGTTTCTAATGTGTTTTGATTTTTTTATGTTTTATTTTTTTAAAACTAAGCTTGAACCAAAGTCAATTTCTAGCAAGCTGCTGTACTAATGGACTAGTTTGTATAAGTGCAGTTCAGATGCAGAGAGGCGATAGATGCTACTGACAATTTCTTTTTCATTTGTCTTTTGTTTTTATTAATTTTATATAAAAGTTGCTGCTTGTTTTTAATCTTTTTTTTTTGTTTTGTTTGGTTTGGTTGGTAATTTGTGTTATCCTTGGGGCAGACTCTTAACTTGATTTTAATTTGTTTTCTTTTGTTTGATGTGTAAATAGAATGGCAATGTCAGAGGATTGTTAATCCAACAGGTCCCGCCCTCATCCCACCAGTATGGATAAATCTAAGTATTTTTGATGTGTCTCTATGACTCCAGGCTGTGCAGGAGACTTTTAGGGCTATGAATGGAAATGGCCCACAGTAACAGCTTCAGAGCAGTAAAAGGTATAGCTGGGTGAGCTTCAGGGAGGTAGGGAAGAAGAGGAGAAGATGCAGGTACCCGCTATGTTGGTCTGGAGGCCATAGCACAGACTAGGGTTTCTACCAAGGGAATGCAAGTCCCTGGAACTTGTTCAGAGAAACAAGAGGATGGGAAAACTGCAGGTATAATGTTCATTCCTGACTCTGAAAGTTCACGCGTACTTTCATGCCTGTGCAAAAATACGATTTATCAGGAAGCTTTTTTTGCTAAAGGGGAGATACTACCGGTCTTTTCTCTGGTGTATCTTCTACTCGTTAAGGGTTTTCTGGCAGGGTAGGAGGGCATGATTCTTGCATATATCTAGGAAACACAAAGACAGGTGGGCCTTAAATCAGCAGAAAATCCTCTCTCTGCAGTTTAAAGAGACTGTGCCGTTAGCTGTCTGAATGAGTTTTCATGTCCCATTCTTGCTGGTTTGTGGTTGGGAGAGGGTCTTGTTGAGTACATATCTGGAACACTAATGCAGCTTGGATGGTTTATTTATTATAAAAATCTGCTTTTTTTCCTGACTACCTTTGCATTGGTCACATGGCTTTGGTGTGAGCACCTTATCCCCCCTTACCCTCCTCCTCTCTACCCCATATCCCTCTCTGGGGCCCAGATTCCAGGGAATTTCTTAGCAAGTCTTTTTCTGAGAGAAACTGGAAACTCGGAGTAGCCACGTATCCTATCCAGAAAGGGCTTGGTTTTGCTTGCAGAAGCTGACATAGTACCCGAACAGCACATATACTACAGCCTCCCTCACCAGTTTGCTCTGGTGCGTTGTCCTAAAACATCCCAATGACTGACTGTTACTTCCGGAGCCTGCCTTACATCCCTAGAAGTATTTTGTCTCATGGATGAGACAAAACCAGTGTGTTTAGCTGTTTAGGTTCAGCCTACTTCCAGTGTTTAGGTGAAAGACAGAAATGAGACTTGGAAGCAGGTGTATATCGGCCTAGTCAGAGTGGTTAGGCTCCCTCAGAGCATGAAAGGAATATGAGATCACATACTACACTTTAGCAGAAGTTTCTTTTTTAAATCGTAATCATGCTGACAGCAGAAGTTGAGGCATCTGAAAAGTTACAGTAACATTTGTATACAGACCTAGTAAATAAGATCATGGTCTAAGTTTATGAGTGTTGAAAAAGGAGAATCATTGTCTTAGTTTACACTGCAATGTACATTGTAATAAGCTTGCTGACAGATCCAGGACATACATGTAGCAAACAAATTTGATGTTTCCCTCCAATGACACATAGTTACATCTCCGATTCCAGTATCGGTGAGCTCATATATTGATCATCTTTCATATGAGATGATTTTCTGTTACATGCTCACAGCCTTAATTCCTTGCTATTCTTTCCAGGGGAAGATTTTTCTGTGCAAGTGTTCATTTCTAGACAGTCTTCTAGCTGTATGTTGGTACATTTGCTCCCATATTGATTTGTCAGCCAGGAGCAGAAGGAATTTCAGGGTGTGTTAGGAAAGGATAATAGCAGCTCTTTTTCAGAGCTCCGTATCTCTGTATTTGAAGATGTGTGAGTTGCTTTTTATAGTTGTAAGCATGCCAAAGGACATAAGCAGGAAAAGAGGTGAAGAACTGTCTCATTATAGCCAAGGACAGTTAGCTCAAAAAGCAAGAGATTTACAGAGACACAAATACAGATATGCCCTGAAGGTCTAGAAGAACAATTTAGAAAATGGCTTCAGGATGAGGTGGCATAGGCTAGTAATGAATTTTTTTCTGATGTTAGGAAAATATATTCCAGTTTGGCTTTAGCACTCTTGATCTTTTCAGAACACAGTCTCTGTACTCACTGTGGAATGATTCATGAACAGCTCATAGAAAGTACACACAGATATGGCTGCTTACAAGAGTCACATCTGTCTGTTTAAATCTCCTTAAGAGGATTAATTTTGTTTCTGAGTTAGTGTGCAGTATATGTTAGTCTATGTACATTTCATGATGTTGCTCAGAGATGGTGTGTATGTGCATTAACCCAAAGCACTCTGGGAAAGACACCATGCGTGTTACATGCACAAGCATCTGATTTAATTTTAAGACATGGAGTTTTTTCCAGCCTATAGGCTGGTGTTACATCAGTTTTTTGTTTTTCTTTGGGTAACTTCTGATGACACATCGTTGTTCCGCTGCTTCTTAAGATCCTCTGCTTCGATAAACAGTTGTCAAAGCGCAAGTTAAATTGGGTTGAAAAAGTCACTTTACCATGAACGGGGAAATCTGTGCTCAGCTGAACCAGCAAGGAGAACATGCTTAAAAGTTAGATGGATCTTCATGTAGGAATGTGCCACTGTTGTTGCTCAGTAACTTTATTTGAGTGTTAGTGAGGTTATATTGGAAGAGAAAACTAAAATGCCTGAACATTAAGAGGGAGACATATATTCTGATGACTTGAAATATAGACCTTTTAGGACATCAGAAGTTTCAAGTTTGAATTTTACCTTTAAATGAACAGACTGGTAAAGAGATTTTCAGTGACAACCGTATAGCTCCTGATGTATTTGGAGTTACAGCTTAAGATTTGTTGCACCTTTTAGGTTAATCATAGGGATGCCAACACAGAGCAAAGAAGCTATCTGCTGATCTTAACACACAAGAACAAATGTTATATCGTAGTACGAGAGCTTCTCATTTGAGCAAGAGCTTTGTCTCTCTTTTTACTGCTTTTCTTATTTCAATTTTACAGACTTTACAGTGATCATTAAATGCAGACTAAAAATTTGTACTTCTGGTCTTTTGGTATCATGCTATAATCTTCTAGGGTAATTACTTCTTTAAAAAATACTCCAAAACAACATCATCATAGAAATAACCAGTTCTGTTGAGGGGGCAACAAGAGGATGACTGTTACCAAAATCCAGTAGAGAAAATTCTCCGTGTGCATCCATGACAATGATTGTGTGAGAAAATTTCCTTTTATTTACTTCTCTTGGAACTGTAACCTAACGTTTTGGTTCATTCCAATGTTAAAACGTCACCTCTGTAAGCTTTGCAGTACACTTTGGCTCAGCACAGGTTTCTGCAGCTGAGTTCCTGAAGGAGATAGCAGTGTCAATTCCTTAGCTCTGTGCATGTTCCTGCAGAGCAACATTCTTTAAAACAGAAGTTCCCTCTTTCTTACAGATGGAGCAGAACACCCATTATAGCTGGAACCATACCACAGATAATAAACTAAAAGAACATCTGATTTACCTTACCTATCAATTGATGTTTTCTTGAATAAAAATGTACTTGACCAAATAATCTTAGAGAGACGAGTAACTTCTCATGGTCATTAGAATGTTTTGGGACAAACAAAATGGTGTGTCTGGTCCACACTTTCAAAGATAGTTCAAAGTTGTTTTTTGCTAGGAGTTTAAGATGTAGATCAATTTATTGCTGACTTTTATTAAGAGTCACTATTCCTGCCTGAAACAGTTTAATAATGTTTATCCACAGGGCATGGGTACACCTGTTGGATGTACACCTGACTGTTGCCTAGGGTACAGTGTTGCCAAAGGAGTAAGCTAACCTGCTGCCCCTCACTGGGTTTATGGTTGTTGGTCCTGACATAGCCAACTCAAATTCCTTTATATTTTTGCAACCAATACGTCTTTTAACTCCTCCCTCCCTTTCCAAAATACTGTAGCAATACAGAATTCAAGATAGGTCCCTTGCAGAGCTTCTGCTCTTTGTAGTTGTGAAATCTCACTCCTGCTGCTGTCTGTGAGGTTTTTCTCCTCTCTCCAGTGGGGAGACCCCTAAAATACTTCAAAGATTTTTGACAGAAGAGGCTTTGCCATAAAGTTGCTGACTCAATTTCTTAAGATTTGCAGTTTTTTTAAATGTTCATGTCTTTCGCTCCGTCTTCTGAACGGTACCTGGCTCCCTATGTGTCACTGCAAGTAGTTTCAGTGCTTCTGGGGAGATGGAAAGAGGCGATGCCTGTACTTGCAGATCTCTACAGATAAACACAGAGTAACTCCTGAAAGTGACCTGGACTTTTTTCTGGCTTCTATATCTTGTTTGGCTCCATCTGCCACTTCTCCCAGGACACTCTTAGTGGTTGCCTACTCTAAGCTTTTACCCCTGTGGGATGCTGTTAGAAGGGTGTTAGGAAGATTGCACTGGAATTACAAGTAGTTTACTGTGGGAGAAGGAAAGAGACACCTTTTAGTTAGGTAGACAGATACAGTCAGGATATAGAACATACCAGGTACCTCTTTTCTGACCAAATTCCTAAAACTGAAGCTACTACTGGGCTTTGTCTTGGGGCTGCTTTTAGCTCTGTCTGCCGTACTCTGCTAAGAACCGCCTGTAACTGGAATAATCTGGGCCCCCTCCCTTCTTCCCTCCTTTCCTCTCCCTCCTTGTTCCTTCCCCCATCTTCCCGCAGCAAAAGGTAGCACCATACAGCTCTGAGAACAATACTTGTGGGTAGCAGCTGGCTTCTGGCACCTTCATAAAATACCTCAGCATAGCTTAGCATTGTCGCAGAACTGGTTTTAAACTGAAAAAAAATCAGAAGAGAAAAGCAAACTTTATAAATAGTGGAGATAATTCTAGCTGTAGAGTTTAGTTGGAACTGATGTTTATTATGACTGATAAACATGATTATGCTGTATGTATTTGAGATCCTGTTTATAGGTTACAACTTTATAGGGTTGGGTGGGGGTGGGTGGATGTTGGGTGCAGAGAAGGGGGTTGACTGTGTTAGAAGGAAAATGTTTGCTCATGAATTCTTTTCCTTGTATCTGTCTTGCCAAAGGAAACATTTTGTCGCTCCTGGGTTTGGGATTGTTGTTTGGTTGGTTTATCTGTGGTTTAATCTGCAGCACAGCACGTGGTGGCATGCAGGTTACTGATTGGGTTGCTGTTCAGGGTCCTTTCGAGTGTGCGCACATTTCCCTCCCTCTTGGCCTTTCCTTGCCCCTCGCTGGGATCTAAAGACGAGGCAACGTGCATCCGGGAGGCTCGGGGAGAAAAAGATGGCTGTTCTGGGTTAAAATCAACCTCGGTGGTGTAAATCCGTTTCAGTTAGTTGACTTGCTCCAGAGCTGACCTGGGTCCGTTGTGTTTAACTTCGGGGAGGGAGAAGAATGGTTGTCGCATCTTAATCTATCTGGGAGAGCAAAAGTGAAACAGGTTCCTTTTATCCCCCTTGTCTTGTTACTGAATGTAGGGCTTGTAGTGCTTGATACTAGGTGGAAAACTTTTTAAACACTTCCTTTTCTAATAGCAATGCTAATCCTGTCTAGACCAAAAACTATGAAAGAAAAAAACCAAACTGAGAAGTGAAAGCTAACCTACTCCTAATACCTGGCTGGTACGCCAGAAAGGGTGGAAATACTGCGAGACAGTGGTGGGAGAGGAGCCTCAAGGGGTTGTTGGCAAGGGAGTGGGTGGTTCTCCTGGTCGTTCTCACACGTCTGGGTGTTGCAGTGGGAGTGACAGTAGAGCGAGTGGTTATTGCCTTGGGAGGGTGTTGCACCCCCTCCATCCAGACCCCAGGGCTCCCTTCTCATTTCCCTGCAAGGCCGATGGAGTCGAGGAGGAGGAGAGGGCTGTGCGTGGGTGTGTGTGCAAGTGCGTGTGTGCGCCTGGCTGCGTGTAGCGATCGAGGTAGGTGGGTTTCTAAAGGAGCTCGACTCCACTGGGGCGGGAGAATTCCCGGTGGCCTCGTAGGGAACCAAAGGCACTGATAAGTTGTCAGCTCTGCTGTTCTCAGAGCGGGTAAGAGGAAAAGCTGGGTGGGCTTTTGTTGAGCTTTGGGTCAGTGTCCCTTTCCGAAAGGACCTCATCTCTTGTGGGTACTCCCACCTTTTCTGCATAGAGTTGCTTTGGCTCTGTGAAGACAAGTGGCGTGTGGGGCTTGCCCGGTGCTGCAGGTCTTAGGCTGATGTTGGGATACAGTCAGGGAAAACTGTTTCTTTCCTTTGAATGTGGAAGCAGTGTAGTCCAAGGTCAGAGTCTGTTCAACAGCTTTTGCGTGTGGTCTTTCTCTTAAGGGAAGGGCCTTGAAGACTCCCTTCTTTGCTCCCCAAAGTAGCCTTGTACATGTTCATGTATCGTGCTATTGGGCTGAGTTGTTTTATCCGTGAACTTGGTGAGCTCTTGTGAAGAAAGGGAGGGGGGAAGGGGGAGAGGTGGGTTGTCCAGCTACTCTTCCTCCGGACACCAATCGGGTTGCAGAACTTCACTGAAAGCTTTACTAATAGAATTGTTGTTCTGACATTATGTAAAAGTGGTATTAATATTGTGTGACTTTTCAAAGAGCTAGTTAGATTTATAGATAGGTAATAGGGATATTGAAGAAATGACTTCTCAAAGAAAAGAGCACTTGGAACAAAAGAAGTGGAAAACAAGGTGTGCTTTAAGGAAAACAAATCTGAGGAAGGAAATGAAACAGCTTGCGGGAGGCGAGGGAAGATGATACCCTTTGGCGTTCCTTAGTGCTGCTGAGGCTCAGCCCCAGAACTGGAACATACCCCCTCTGCCTTATTTCATCTCTCTACCAAACAGGACATTGTCAAGTAGCTCAGACCAAAATGCTGATCTGTCTTAAAACTGTGTCGGTCTGCGGGTGAATATTCTCCTGCAGAGCTTTACATAAAGCCGTAAGATACTTAATTTATTAAGGTAGCTTCCCCTTCCCTCCTAAAATTTCTCTTATCTGTTGTAGGCCCCACTTCAGGATTCACACTGCCTTTGCCGAATTTCGTAGCAGCAGCTACTTCAGGCCTGTTCCCCGAATGCGATAACGTTGTGTGCAGACAAAACTGGCATGTTGCGGTGCTGTAGCAATCTGAAATCCCTAAAGAGGAGGAGCCCTAGGCTATTGGAAATGGCATGCCGAGGGGCAAAGGAGATCGCACAACCCCCTTGAGAACCAATTTAGGAACGAGAGCACCCGTGACAGTGTCCTGAGAACAAGGCAGTTGAGACAAGCCCCTTAGCTCTTCCCCCGTTGACTCTCATGTGTCGGCCCCTGTGACCCTGGTGCTCCCTGCACCCGTGCGAGTCCGAGGGGAAAATGCAATGCGAAAGACTTGGAGATCAGCGCCGCTCCCCGCGTGTTCCTGGGGAGCTGGACTGGGCCTCCCTGCCAGGCGGGAAGAAGGGAAGGGATGGCTGCAGAGTCGCCCGCCACGCAGGTGGCGTGACAGGGCCTGGGGTAGCGCTGGTCCCTGTGGGATGCCTCGCCTGCAGGTGGTCTGTGGCAGTAGCTTCTTCGTCCCCACCAGTGCCGTTGTTCCATTTCCTTCCTCTGTGGTAGTATCTAAGGCTAGGTGTGAGTAGGTGTGGGGTGTTTATCCGCCACAGGTACAGGAGCTGTCGTATACCTCATTTCTAACTCGTAACTGAGTAACTTGCTTTAACTTTCTCCAAACCCTACAGAGTTGCCAAGTCTGCCCTCCCTCCTTTGATTAACACTGAACTCTGGCCTATAGCGCCCCGTGACCTGCAACCTGGGGAGTGACCCCCCAACGCCTCTGAATGTCGCTGCTTAAAAGCTACTGCAAAGTGAGGGCAAATTGCAATCTTACCTTATTTCCTTTGGTTACAAGGGGTCCTCTTGATTAGTCTGTGAATATCCACCCCCTCCCCTCCGCTCTTCTCGGAAAGGGCCGCCCGCCCTGCCTTTCCCCACCCTGGGGCACCTGCCCTGGGGCCAAGCTGAACTCCAGGGCCCGGAGGCGCGCTCAGCCCAGTGCTGCGAACACGCTACTCGTTTTTTAACATGACCAAAAAAAAAAAAGGAAAAAAAAAATAGAAAGAAATGTCCAAATATTTAATTTTCTTCTTTATTATTTGACAATCCTGTATCCCTTCCCCGCTCCCCAGCCTGGCCAGAAGCTGCATCCTTAACCCGGTCCATCTTTATTTGAATGTAGTTCCCCTACCCCCATGGGAAAGAGAAGCTTTGTCAGGTCACGGTGGCTGCTATAAGTCGGGAGGGGGCGGTTTCTTTGTTTTGTTTTGTTCTTTTAAAATTTCCAGCCAAAACCAAAGATTTCCTAATGATTGTATAAACTCAAAACAAACAAACAAACCAAAGACAAAGGGCGTCTTGAGCACCAAGCCCACCTGTGAGGCTGGCCTGGCCGGGATGAGGGTCTCTACCCGCGTCCAGCCCGGCCCCGGGGGCTGCCTCAGGCAAGGGGTTGCTGCCCCAGGCCCGGCCGCCTCCCAGACTCGCCAGCCCGGGAAGGGGCGAAATCCGGGGCGCGGGCGCTGGGAGAGGGCGGCCGGGGGCTGCGCAGGTGGGTTGAGGAGCTGAAGACTTGGGTGCAGGATTGGCTGCTCTGCTGGGTGCTTTAACCCTCTTGGGGGCTGGGTGATGTTGATTAATACACGCTGAGGTGCACTTCTGAGCTTCCCCCCTCCCCCGTCACTGCTTGGAAGAGGCTGTCCTGTTGTGAGAAATCCCTGAAAGAAGAAGAAGCAGCTTTTCATTTCTCCTCTAGTTCCTTTTTTCTAGATTTCTTTGATTTTTGCAGCACCACTGTGCAACTATGCATTGTATTTCTCAACCTTTTATGCTAGGTAGATGCCTGTGACTTTTTAACTTTTTGGGGGGGGGATTGCAAATGGAGGAACTTTTTACATGGATCTTTTTAATCTCAGTTGATTGGGGGGTGTTTGGTTCTAGGGTCATACAAGCTCTATCCCAAAGCAAAATCCAAATGTTAATATTATTAGCCTGATGCAGATACCAAAGATAATTTCTTTCCTGCAGAACCTTAGACTTGTGTATTAAGTACGATTACCCAGCACTTGCATTAGTCTAACCTCAGTAATTCCAAAGCTTAGATGTATATTTTGGTATATTTCTGGGATATTAAAAAATTGTCGTTTAAATTCTTGTTTGTTTCAGTGTAATGCTCTTAAAGTCATAGCATGGAGATAACTGAACTTGTCCTATTCTTAGTAGTTTGAAATAATAGTATTTTTGTATGTTTTGGGTGTGTCTATGTATGTATTAACATAACAGTTTTCACTGCCTAGGTGTTCATAAATAAAAAAAAACAACAAAACAACTAAGGGTTTTTAAACTGTACATAATATTCCATGAGGAATTTCCACCAGACCGCCAATTTGGATCGCATTTTCACTGACGGCCGCTCCCAACTGGGATACTTTCTTTCTTTTTAAAGAGACAGCATGTTCTTACTGGTTTTTTTTTCCCCCATTGACCTGAGGTTCTTTCTCAGCGTAAAGGGGGTTTCACTGGTTTGAAGGGATGGGCCAAAGAGGAAGTGGCTTAAATTTTGTTTTAAAAAAAGGAGTTAACGGATTCACATGAAAGCCAACCCTTTGTACGAAGAATCGGGACTTGAAAGAACAAGCCCCGGCTTCTAAATCCGGCAAGAGTTTTCAATGATTTGTGAATGTCTGTGGTGTCTGGGCAGTCCCTTGTTGCTTCTTTTCTAAATAAGAGAAATGTTCAGTCTTAATGGTTTCACTACTCTGTGCAACTGCCTGCTTACACTGGCTGGGAGGGTTTTTTCTCTTGCCCTTCCTCTTACACTGCATGTATACGCTTCAGGTCAGCAGAACACTTGAAACCGAGGGCCATATGGGAGTACCCGTACCCAAACACAACCCAAGCTTTTCTTGAAACTGAAATGTGAGAGTCCCACACATTTCAAAACCTCGCTGATCACACTAGGGGTGAGGAGGAAGGCGAAATGCTGTCTCTTTAAAGATGTCCTTTATTATTATTATTATTATTATTATTATTTTCCCAGTGGTTGCCTACAGATAGCTGTAGGCATTGAGAGATTGTGTAGATTACAGTAAATCAGAATGAAAAGGTAGATTTTTGTGTAGATGCATTTGTCTGCTGTAATTTTTTATATATATTAAACTTACTGTAATTGTACAGTTCATTTCTGTTGTAAACATCATTAAACCATTTTCCAAGTGTTTTAACATGTATGCGCTTGTTTGTAGTTTTTTTAACATGGAAGGCTAATTCCCCTTCCCCCTGCTGCATCGAACTGGGCCAGGAGATGGTTCTTTCGTGCTCTTTGTCTTGTCAAAATGGAGGAGAGCCCAGGGTTTTTTGTGCTCCTCTCAAAGCTTTTGTTCTACTTCTGTGTTATCAACTCCTCTCCTAAAAGGAAAATCAGCTTCAGTTGCTTCCTGAAGGCAAAGAGGGGAGTCACCTCACACCTAGGGTGAGTGTCCCCGAAACAAGCGTTGGCTGAGGTTTGAAACCAAGGTCCATTTGTATATAAAGGTGATGTTTTTTCCCCTAAGAAGTTCTCCCTCGTTGCACCATCCCATCCCACTTCCCAGGATGTGTTTAGAAGCTCCCGGCGGAATTCCATCCCTCCTCAGCTTGCCTAGATGATGCTGCTGGCTGTGAACTGGTCCAGCCACTTACCGCTGGAGCCACCACGTCAGCTACTGAGCTTGTGCCAGTCCCACAGCTGTTCACCACGCGCACACAGGTCTTTGACGCTAACTTTATTAATTCATCAAAAAGGCGTTACATTACTGAGTTAGTATGTCTTTGGAATAATATCTGCACCATCTTTTAAAGGTATCCTGATGATAGACTGGTTTGGAAACATTGGCTTTTGTACAGTTTCTGTTGCCCCAGAAATGAGCTCTGTTTCTGCCATGAGAATTACCACGCCAGCTCTTAGAAGGGGAGCCTGTTCTGCAGTGGGAGCTGGGGCTGTTGCTAATGCGAGGGGGACAAAAGTTTCAGCCGAACCCTTCAGCAACAAGATTCTCCAGGGTGAGTTTTCCTGGGTTTTCCAGTATTCCTCTCTTATGGGAGTCCATACGCCTTGTTCTCATTGGAACAGGGGTATCTTCCACCTTCTGAGAAGGCTTTTGGGCAGGTTCCCTGGCTCTTGTTTAGCTCCAGGCGCTGGATGAGTGGCAGTGCCATTGCTTGATCTTTTCCTGGAGCTTAATGTTTGTTTTCTTCGTACTGAAAAGAAGCTGGCTTTCAGCCTCTGTCCTTCACTACAGTAACATCACACCACTTCTTACAATTACAGAAAAAAAGTCATTCCCCACCGAAGCAGTTTTTTAAAAGGCAAATTTAAAGCAAAAAGTTTGGCTGGCCTGTGTCAAATAGCCTAAAGATAAATACTACAGGAGATAACTACAGCCCTATCTTTACAAGTTCTTGGAGTGGAACCGTAATCCCATATCTTGATAGCCCTGGAAGGCAAGTAGGAGCTATGGCCACAGCTGGTTGAGTTGATGTGGTCTGGTCCCACAACACAAACGGGCCTAAGAACCACTATTATTGGAAACAACTTTACAGATATGTACATTTTAATAGCTAAAGCTTGTGGTTACATGATTCAAGAGGGAAGGGAGAAGGGACTGACCAAGTCCAGACATCTCTGTGCACCAGCCGAAGTAGGTTGATGCACTGCGAAAATACATGGTGCTTGTTTTGGATGAAAAAGGCTCTTCCTCCTCTCCTCCCCAGGGCAGGTGGGCATCTCTAACCCTTGCCCATCCCCTCTGTGACTCCCACTTAGCGGGGGGGCAAAGGCTGCATTTGGAGAGCGTCGTAAGTGTCCTTGGTCGCTGTACTGAGTCCCTGAAAAAGAGAGAAACAGGTGAGGTACCAGTGTAGTGCTCAGTTCTCCCTAAGCTGGTTGGCCAGGGACAGGATGGCAGGGGCTCAGTAGCATAGTTTTAATTGGTTTTTTTTTTTCCTTCTTACAGATTTTTTTACTCATGAGTGTTTCCTTAGTCAATATGGTGTCAATAGCTGTCACTTCCCTGAAGGTAAGATGTGTCCTGAGTAACTGTTATGAATGTACAGCTACAGCAGCTCATCCTAACTGGTTACACAGATCTTTAGAGTACGTTTTATTTGCATACTATTGACTATTAAGAGTGAACTTTGCTAACTAAATGAATAGACATAAAATCATGAGCTTTGTTCTCTGGATTTCTACTCTGTGATTTGGATGGGAAGTCAGATGCAACTCTGGGTAATTTGGCAGCGGGGTTTCTGGCTCTGGCGGCTGCGAGCCCTGGGCAGCATTCCTTCACACCTCTGCCTGCGACACAGTGGTCTTCTGCCTGCCAGCCTGCTCTGGTGGGTGTAAGTCACCAGTTACAGCTCCCTGCTGTCTTCCTGGAACTGAGCATTACCAGAGCACAGCAAGCAGCAGATATGGCAGAGTTGCAGGTCAGAGCCGAGGGAGCTGGAGCTTCCCAGAGTCAGGATTTAGTAAGACACGTGGTGCCTGCTTTAAAGCTTCTACCTACCCTGCGCTCTGCTTGGAGTATTTTGTGGCAGACTGGCTACACTGATGCAATGGTGCTTCTTACCAGCTCCCTGTGACTAGCACTAGAGCAGGTTTTGCAAAAAAATACCATTAGCTACAAATAAAGCCACCTTACAGGAGACCTCCCTGGCACGTGCTGCATCGGAAGAACTTCCTGAGTCATATTTTATTTTTGGTATTTTGAGATGTCAGTGACAATGGCCAGGGTTCTACAGAAAGTAAAATGCATTTGGGAACGATTATGCATGGCAGCCCAAAGAAGGCCTTATGGTGGACTCCCTTGCAACCCTGAAAGCCCCCCAGTGCCCTGAGGGACTGGAGGTGCTGCCCAGTTTGTGCTCTGTAGTTATAGTGAGATGGGCTGAACCTGAATAGGCTGATGCTTTGAGTTACAGCAGCTGTTTGGCAACCTGAAGGTTTCCAGTAAGCACTAAATAATTCAGAGACAGAACTATCTGTGTCATCTGTCACAGTCAAAAGGTGGTTCTCCAAGATGTAGGACTGCAGAAATGGTTCCTACCAGAGCAGCTAAACGAGTGTTCCTGCCGTTGTATTTAGAACATGCAGGCACTTTATGAAAGTACCAGCAGCGTGGTCTGTGCCCTGAATCTGAGTAACTGTCCTCAAAAAAAGTGTTTTGAAAGTTCTGCTTCGTCGTGGACCGCTAACAGTGTGCTGAGATACGTGTAACCAGGAGCTACAATTCAGCCATGAAGATAGACGAGGGGAGCAGGTGCTGGATGCGTTGCCTACCTGGTAGAGAGCTTCGTTCCCTTTGCCTCGCCGCCTCTGCTGCATTGGGAAAGAAAAGGAAACACAGATTAATGGGTGCTTTTACCATTATGCAAAAGGAAAGAAACCCTGACTTTCCCTGCAATCCTGTACTGAGGGTCTGAAGCTGTGATTGGCCTGATCAATCTCTCTGCAGGAGGGAAAGCAACTGCTCAGTCTGGACCAGCCTAGACCCCCCTGCAAGGGCTGTAGAAGGAGAAAACAGTGAGGATTGGAAATAAAAAGGAAATTACTTCGGTTTGCTGGTGTACTTTCCTGTCATACTGCTCTAATGCTGCTATTTCTTTGATTTACTGTATATATAGAGATTTGGCAACATTCCTGTAGACACCGATTGCTTTACGGGCTGAAGACACACCTGGAAGGAATGGGGCTGTATTTTTTAAGTTGCTGCATGTCACCTGGTGTCTGAGGGACTCTGCCCTCTGTTGGACAGGCATGGGTAAGTAAGTAAAGTCTCCAGTGCACATTTGGTAAGCTAAGATGTTCAAAGGATCTGCAAATAAGGCTGGCTGAGGACAGAGTCAGGCAGGCTTCAGTAAAATGGGTACTGGGACTGTCATGGGACAAGTAGAGCACACCAACAACGTTCCTCAGACCAGCGGGTGCAAAGAAAAACCTTCTGCCTGAACCCAGAATGCTGCTGCATTCCCAGGGGTCTGCCAAGCAAAAGCAGCCAAGTTGTGGATGAGAGCGTGATTTCCAGGTGAGAACGAGGGACAGGAGAGCTTACAGTCCCCCCCAGATGGAGGCTGGCACTGCCAGCCCACAGCTGGTCATAACAGTGTCACAAGCACTGACTGTATCACAAACATTTCAGAAACCTGTGGCAAAAAGCAGTGTCTGCCACAATTACAACTGCAGCAGTCTGTTAAATGATCATGTATCTAGAATGAGGCAAGGTGGATTGTGGGGTGTTTTTTTTTGCAGGGGAGGGGATCCCCAGTAATAGAAACAGTCACAAAAACAGGGCAAGACTTCATATGCTTGTAGCTTGTAAACTGAGCTTGAACGTGGCAGATGGGCATTAGAATAATAAAAAAGGGGGAGGGGATTAAATAAAGGTGTTCCTTCAGCATTCTCAGCATAAAACTTTGTTTTGAAATGCTTTTTTTCACTTGTCAGAGGGAAATGAAAGGTTATTTCAAAGACACTGACATAATACTAGAAGCTGTGTAGGTCACAGCAATTTCTCATTTTGCCACAAACACTGGCCCCAGATGTGGGTTTTTTCCAACAGAAGTTTGCCTCCCTCAGCAGTTTGTGCACAGAGCTAAAGCTGTCTGTTGCTAGCTCTCCATATGTAACTGAGCTGTTCCTTCTTAAAAACTTGAGGCGGGGGTGGGGGTGGGGGAGGAGCTTGCAAATGCGACTTGTGCCTCAGCTCAGCCTCCACAGCCCATAAAGGGGAAGCCGTGAACCTCCAGCTCTGAAATTCTCTAGAGGAAGGTGTTCAACTAAACGTGAGTTTCTGGGCCATAGACATTGCAGAGTGTGAAATTAGACATGTCCTTCAACTGTTCTTCACCCGTCTCATACCTTCTCCTCCCTCAGCTGGGGCAACTGTCCAAAGTTTTCAGTCTGAAAGTTGAAATATTTCCTCCTGACACTATTCAGTCCACCCGGGGACGCTGCTGCTATACAGCCTGTATTTCAAATACTGGTGGGATGCAGTTTACCATCTGATCACCTTGGTTTATGGCTACTGAAATGTGATAGCTACATGTCTGTCTTACTGCTGCACCAAACACACTGGTTACTGCAGGAAAAAAAGGTAACTGCTCTCAGCTGTGCGTGTAGGTGCTGTGCAACACGGGAACTTCCTTGTGGCATGTGCAGCCAGGGCTACTGCTTCATAAGGGAGCAGCAATGAAGACTTTTTCATCCCAGGCTTCTGCCAGGCAGGAAAGTTAGGACTCACCTCTCCCTTCATTCCGATTTCACTGTATGCCTCACCCATCTTGTCCTTCTGCAGCGACTGCAACCAGAAAGGGAGGGGGGGGAAAAAGTCAGCGTGTTACTAGAAAAACCAAGCGAGCCCCTGGGGGACCACGCTCCAAGCCTGTGCCTGTGGGGCTGCCTTGCCTTCAAAACTTCAATATATTCCTGAGAAGAAAGGACAGCGGTGGGACTTGACCAACGTGCATTTAAGTAGATGCTAGACATGATTACATCTGCTTTGCATATCAACAGCACCTCGTCTCCAAAAGTTTAATGAACAGAACTCTACCTTCAGCCAAGTAATTTATCTAGACTGGCACCAGATACTACAATCAAAGCCAGGCCAAAGAAAAGCTGTCAGCAGCATTTGTTCAGGAGACAAACCTGACCACGCAGCTCAGCCCAGAGCAAAGAGAAGTCCAACACTGCAGGGTGAAGGTTAGGGAAGTGGAGCTCTTCCTTTCTCCACCTGGGGAAGCAGGTCCCAAATGCTTATGACCGGCTGTGACCATCAGTGTCTGCTTCAATAACCATGAAGACCAGGCTTGGAAACAAGCTTATTTCTCAACAAGCACTGAACACCCAGAAAGACCCAAGTTAAGACATGAGCTTTAACATTCATGTAGCCGTCCTTTGGAGCAGAAACCACCACGTTTGGCCGGAGTTAAATCAATTAGCTCAAAAGGCACCTAAGCAACCACTCTTAGATGCACTGGCATTTGGTCTTTGTCAGAAGCTGGAGAACAAGTACATAAAATACTGCAGCATCAGTCATATGGGAAGAAGGTTGGTTACTCATGTGGCTAACATAAAGGGATCAGCAGGTGTCTTGATCTAAATTCTTTTCCCCATCTGCTAATATTTTTCTCCTTCCACAGAGAAAGGAACAGAAATTTTCCTTGAAAACGGGAGGGCTGAAGGGAAGAGAAGTCTTTGAAAGCAGCTGTTAAGCTTGAACCAAAGCTGAAACTGGGTAGGGGGAAAAAAAGTCTCTTTCGACACAGGAACTCCCAGTTCCAGCCACCCTTCCCTGTCCTCTCCCTCTGTCTCTCTCTACTCACAGTGTAGACGACGTCCTGAGGGTTCTTTCTTCTCTGCTGTAAAACAAAAGAAGAAAGTTGTCCAGGAGTTGCACTACCAGCATTCCCCACCACTTTATATGTGCCTGTACGTTTGCTCTAAGGCATTTTGCTCTAACTCTGTGGGTGTGCAGTACCCGTTACAGGCCACCCATAAGGCTCCATTAAGAGAACTTGTTGTGTAGAAAATTAATTTAATAATTGGCAAAACTTATCTCTTCTCTGCTCAATCCCTACAGGTGTCAGCTGCAGGCAAGCCCTACACACTGATGCAGGTTTCCCCTCCCTTTTCCTTCGAAACTGTTGAGCTCTGCAGCAGAAACAGTTGTTTTGGCCGCTGCTTTACTTGGTTGGCATTTGTGTGGCGGCATCACGTGCAGCGAGCTCTCGTGAAACACCCACTCCTGCCTTGCCTGTTCCACATCCGCCCCACGGCTGGGTGTCACTTCCTATTCTGGGTGGCTGCAAGCTCTCAGCAAAGTGATGGGGGGTGCAAGGGGCAAAGATCAAAGGGGAGGGGGGGGGGTGTGGAGGTTTACTTTCGTCCCGCCACGCTGCAGCTGCCTGAGTTACTACACAGATTGTTGCTGTTCCCTCTCCAGGAAGGCACTAGTGCTCAGCAAATGCATGATGAATGCCTGCATGTCTAAACAGTGGTTAGATGTGACAAGGAAGGAACCAGCTTAAAAGAAACGAGGTGTATGTGTGTGGGAGGAAGTTACCTGGTGTCTCCCGCCCAGTTCGGGGTCTGCACCTCGCTTTGCCCCCAGAACGTCATACTCATCGCGGTGTCCACGAGACAGTTTCTGAAAGAAGAAAGGAAGAAGCAGTGGCGGACGTTATGCTCATGAGAAACTAGATCTTGACTTAATGCAGGAGAAGAAAAGGAACCCAGTTCGGTGTCCAGGAGTATTTTAACAGAGCTAGACCTCATTTTATCCCTTAATGCCATTGTCAACTAAAATGTCTATGATTAAGCCATGGAAACAACAACAAGTGGTTTGTGCAGCACAAAACTGCAAGCCGTTGCATCAAGAACTGAAATGAGCTGAAAATGAGAGCACACAAGGGGGAGGGACTCTGACTTCCATGCCTTCTCGTCCACTATTGGATGAGATGCATGAGCTTGATTATTTTTTTTCTTGCAGAAGATCTCATCTAAATTTGCACTGAGAGGCTGTAGAAATTCTGTGTGCAATGCATTTCTGGTCTGGGAAAGGTTACCTTGGAAGCAGGTAAAGGAGAGATGTCGGGTCAGAATAACACAGCTGACAGCGTGGTACTGAAAAGGTGACAGGCAACACTTCTTACATTGAAAAAAAGTGTATTAGTGCTCATACATTACACAGTTAAACAGTAAAACTCATCACAGGATGTGGCTATGGTCAAAAGCGTGAGAGAAAAAAAATTAAAATCAAAAGACAATCAGACATAGCAAAAATAGCTAGAGTGCAATGCTGCCATGAGTGAGCAATTTGTCCTTCCTAGCTAGACAGGATCTTGTCTCTGCTCTCTCTCACTGCCTGAGGACCTGTCTGATGCTGGGTACAGCAGCCAAGGTACACGTCCAGTAGGGTCTGGTACAACAGGTCTCATGCTGCAGGGAAACAAGATTGCTCCTGGACAGAGGCAGCCACACCGCGGTGACTCAGGCTCCAAACACTCAATGATACAAGAACTATAGTCTCCCAAGGTCAGCAGCACAGCATTCCTGGGCATTTACCCTTCCTCCAGCCCACATCAAATAACACCCGTAACACACGGGGGACGGTGTGCCTGTGGTTTGCCTGAGGAGCTTCCATCCACAAGAGCTGCGAGCCAACTGCAGAGGGCTGGGCACACACACACACAGAGCTCTCCCAGGCATGTTACGTGCTGCAGCGCATCCAACGCTGCCTGGGGTCCTGGTACACCTTTAGCTCGGTAACGATCATGTGGCATCCAGCTGGACAAGTGACAACAGAAGCTGCCCTTGTAGGATTTGCCTTTTCCTCCTTACAGCTGCTGTGCTGCACACTTGGTTATATCGCTTTCATTAGCTGGGTCATCGAGTTTCTCCTGATCCACAGGCAATTCAGTGTCTGTAAGTGCTGCAAAAGGTCTGTCTGGGCAGCAGATTTGAAAGCAAACAAACAAAACCCAGTAGTTACTTACATTATAGACATCATCCTGGCCTGGTTGTATCTGTGGTTCAGAGGTCTGGCTAAGCTGGAAGAGAGAGACCATTCCATGAGCAGAGGGACAGTGGCTCCTTTCAGTCCTTTCATTCCCTCTCTCCTATAAGTTGCTGCCATCAGAAACAGGGCAATGCATAAGCCCCCACCGGTGGGGCTACAGGCAATACCAGCCCCTGCTGTGCAGGTACATGTAAGTGTACCTTATAGCCTGTACTTGCCAGGTTGCTCTCAGCAGCCAGGCCATTTCACTGCACATAACACCAGTTCACTGCTACTCCAGATACCTGTGGGGTTGGTTTGTTTCTTTGCTCCCCCATTGCTTTTTGCCTTCCTGTTCTCTGCACATCATAATCCTGGGCAATTGGAAGTAGTTCCATCAGGCTATAAAAGTCATAATGGCAGCCTGTGTGAAGAAACCCTGTGTGGGTGTCTGGGGCTGTTAACAACCAAAAGCACCCACCCCGCCCCCCCGTTCCACAAGACCCCAGTCCTCCCACAAAAGTGTTGCCTGAAAAGTTCCTGGGTGAGCTCAGTTTTGGTGGGTGGGCACGAGGGGATCCGCACACCCCTTGGTAGCAGCACCTGGCTTGTTGGGGCAGTTTTAGGCCAGTAGGAGCAGCTACTTTGTGATTCAGTTTGTTCAAAAACCAGTGTCAGACTACATTTTGTATTGCTTAACCTTCTTGAGTTATTACCACATGTTAAAATCTTTATTAAAAGCAACTTGCCAGATGGGCTGGTTTTTAGACATAGGATAAAACTGACTTTTTTTTTTTAAGTTGTGTTTGTAGCAGTTATAGGTTATGTACCCTGCTGCTTGCCCTGTGAAAGTGCCATTGTTGCCACTGAACCTTTGGTGGGGCCAGTGATTTACCCAGTATCTAACCTGTGCAGCCTAAATGTTTATGTACATCATCCATGTGATCCATAAATAAAAAGCTCACACCAGAGATAAGGCTGTGACCTTGGCAAAAGCCTCTACAAACAACTCCTTCGGCCAGGAGGTGAGGTCAGAGATATGACACAGCTAGGAAGATTTGTTAAAAAAACTCTTAGGTTTGGGACAAGACAGACACCCTTGGAAAATGCCCCACCAGCTTCTTGTTGCTTTATAGTGGCGTTTCAGCTGCAGCGCCTCTGTTGCTTCCGTCTGTGAGGTTCCAGTGTAACCACAGGCGAGGCTTTCCCCTTCCTTCTGCTGCCTTCCCCCGTGCAACAGCTTCCCTGCTGCAGCTGAACGCCAGGCGTGTTCCCAGCCAGCAGCCAGGCACACCAGGAGGACAGCCAGCTCTCCCGGACCTCAACGTGAGGGCTGCTGCCTCTGACCAGGAGGCTATTTCCAGGTCCAGCTCTGTCCCTGCAGGGAGCCACAGGGGGTGAAACCCCAGGAGTTTCTGCCCTGGCACCAGCACGTTTCACACACACACTCTTGGGGTGTGGGAGGAAGAGTGGCTGTGGCAGCTGCCTGTGACGTTCACACTCCTCCTTGGATGCTTTGCCGAGCTCTCTCTTTAACCATGGCACCGTCTCCTGCTGGCGGGCACAGTGCACGCTCCATGTGCCCTGGTAGCTCATCCAGCCCTAACAGCCCCCCAAAAGACTTCTGGCCCCAGAGCAGCACTTTCATCTGCAGTCAGGATTTACACTGACAGCAAAAAAGGTTTCTCCTTCGCCATTTCCAAATTCTGCTCATTTCCTTCAAACATCCCTCCCTCCCTATGGGTTCAGCACTGGCTTTGTGGTTCTGAGAAACAATCCCACCGAAGAGCTGGTTGGGCACCAGCAGCAGCACAACATCACCCCCTCAGGGCTCCTGTTGGTGATCTCAGCCATGACCTGGCAAGAATCACAGAATATCAGGGATTGGAAGGGACCTTGAAAGATCATCTAGTCCAATCCCCCTGCCAGAGCAGGAACACCTAGAGCAGGTCACACAGGACCTAGATCAGGTCACACAAGAAGCAAGCCAAGATCCCAAGTGCAGGAAGCTTTTGCATCTAGGGGTGAGGCTGAGCCAGATATACAGACAGCAGCCAAGACACCTTCTGGCTCCCTTAGGCTTGGCTGAAAGCACCATTGCACTGGAGTGCCCTGTGTTGGGGAGAGGCAGACAACACCTCTCCTGTGATCAGCAGAGTTCTCAGAGCATGTATGTGTCTTGAAACGTACATGACTTCTGCATCTTCTTCCATGGAAGTGCACTAAAGCCACTATGCGTCTCCTTGGATTCTGAACAGCTGCTGGATGGTAACAACAGCCCATCAAGTTGTGTCCATCCCATCCCCCTGACTCCTCTCCTGTGGTTGTTGGAGGTTATATCATTTGCATCATCACACTCATACTATCAAAGACATCTGACTTCTTGAGACGTTTTAATACATCCCTCACAAGTTTAGCATTTATCCTGAATTTTCTGTATATCCCTTCCTCTCTTTCTAATGACAAAGCATCAGAAGAAACCACATCACTGTTGATCAGGCATTTCCCAGCTACAATATCCAGAATGTCTGACATCCTTAACCGTAGCATCAAAATCTTCTTATATACTCATTTCCCCTCCATTCACGAGCCTTCAGAAAGAGCTCCCCCAGATTGCTCAGGTTGGCACCAGCAAAGAAGAAAAGTTAAAAAAAAAAAAAAGAAAGTAAAAGAATGAAGACATGCTTCCTCTCCACCCCCACTTTCCAGCTAAGCCAAACTTGTTTATACCACCAAAGCCAAATGTACCAGTGTTTGGATAGACTGACCTTCGCTTTCACAAAAAGGGCTGTCACGATAACTGCGTAAATGAAGAGGAATCCATCCAGTATGTAGCAGAGCCGTGGGTCTGTCAGCCCAAGAATCGTCACAGCATCTGTAGGGAAACAGCAGATACATCCACAAACAAGGTCATTTGTATCACCATGTCCTTGATAGCATAAATGTGGCAGTGCTGCTCGGTGCTTTGCAAAAAAATAGCCATTATGAGGGTGAGTCTGTCCATTTGCAAAGGAGGTGAAATCTGAGTAAGAATCATTAATTTAATTAATTTGGTCAGAAGGGACCACAGTGGTCCAACACAGGGTCAGTTAAACCAGGCTGTCCAGGACCTCAGCCAGCTGAGGCAGAGCGTCTCCGAGGAAGGAAACATTTGTCACCTCCCTCAACCAATGCATACGGACAGGACAGTTTGCCCAGAGAAAAGTTACCCCAGAGTCCGTGCTCAGCTCCGTGCAGCTCCCAGGCACAGGCCAGGGAGTGAGCACAGGGCCTGCATGGAGATAAACAAGTATCACTAACACTTCATATACTACAAGAAAACCTTACACAGCGTGTTTGTTTTCTGGGAAAACCCAGCGACATCTCGGGTAGAGCTGTACGTGGGTCTCATTATGGATTCCTTCATCAACTAACACGTGTGTGTGTGAGAGAAAACATGTCCATTTGGACAAAGTTTTAGGGAAGGTCTTCTCAGGACGAAATTTTGTGTTAAATGTAAAGACTGACACCATCATAATTGGCTGGAGATCCAGGCTGAAATTGTTACTCTAATCAGAAGAGGAATTTGAAGATGCATCTCCTGTATCCCAGATTATATATCATAACTGTAAAGCTGCAGTGTCTTCTCTTGGTCCTCTTGGGTTTCCAGTGTGGGGCTGTTGGAGACCATTAATCATGAGAAGGGAACTATGGGCAGGAGTAACAGACTTTCAATGCCAGATATCAGGACACATCCATGATATGACACCTTGATGTGCTTCTGGTTTGAGAGGAAGGTTTTAAACCTTAATTCCCTGCACAGGAACCTTAGCTGGCTGCCTGTTGTTGGCTAGATGAGCCACAGAAGATTTTTATTTTTTATTTCTTTTTAAAAGAAGTGTTAAAACTTTTCTAGGGAAGAAATATCTACTGCTACCCTAATTGAGAGCTCAATAAAATTGTTACTCAGAAGATGTTGATGTTCATTTCTTGGTCAATATTGCATATGTTTATACCCTGCCTGTATCAAGCAGGGCACAGTAACACTGTTGGTTTTCAGCAGCTAAAACTGATGAAACTGCCATTGTATCAGTTTGTAAACCTGCAGTAAGTTCACAAATGTAGCTAAGAAAATCAAAGCAATTCAGGTCAAGGATCTTAAGTAATTATAGATCCAATATGCCATCCCCAAAGTAAAAACGGTATTGCAAAATTATTTAAAAAAAAAAAAAGTAGTAACTTAAGAAATGAATCTGAGATATGCTTTATGCAAAGAATTGGAGGGAGTTCAAAAGAGAAAGACAAGAATGATCAAGAGCCTGTAAAGCCCTTAACTGCAGACAAATTGAAAAGAATTTATATGATTCATCTGCTTCCTAAGGTGAACAAAGTCTGGCAATTCTTATTAACCAGATGTGAGGGAGGGTAGTTGAACCACTCAGTGCAGTGCTTCAAGGTGCTGGAGTTACTCCAGTGCCGAGAGCAGGACCATTCGGAGCGCTGGGATTTCTTCCTGGCGCGTTGATCTACGCTGATGATTTCATTAGCAGAAACTTGCAGTGAAACTGGGGCAGCGCGCACTCACCACCGTGAGGAAGTCTCCTTTGCAGAAATAAAGTTAATGATGACAGCCTGTCGCGCTGCTCAAGTGTGCAATTTGTATAAAGCGTGACTGAAAAGCCGTGCCTGGATACTTGGTAATGTAATTGTAAATTCTCAAGCAGATGATGGTACAATCACTCTTCCCACCGAGTGTCTAACACAGTCAGAAAAAAAACAGTAGACTTGTTTGCTTGCTTGAAGTAGAAGTTCACATGCATTTTTTTAAAATCATGCTTTTAGAAACAAATCCATGGAAATAAGATTAAGATCCTAGATGGCTTTCCTTCTTCCCTTCTCATTGCTATTACTTTAAAAATAAGGTTCAAAGCACTTCATAAACAATAACCTTCACTGCATTATTTTCAGGATTACAAACCCTCATATACATGGGGTACACGGAGACAGAGATGAAGTTATTTGCCTGACATTGCCTGACATCTTAAACCAACAAACAAGTTGAGATTTGCTTCCTAGAGTTTTTCTTCTCAACGCTCACAGGACAAGATTTTACACCAGAGTTGGTTTAACACAAAACCAGCTTGAATTCCATTAGACTTGGTAGGAAAAACAACAGCATCAGGGAACACAACTGTACAGCATCCGGAGGACGTTTGTTTCTAGCAGTAATTCAGCTGCTGTTGCACAGTGCAGCAACCTGCCCCGGAGTACGCTGGCCTCGAGCTGGGTGTGTTCAGGAGCAGCTCAAGGATTTCCAGCGGTGCACCCAGATGTGAAGTACAAGGTAAGAAAGGCGAGCAGCACAGCACAGAGCCAGGCAGAGCCAGGAAGCCTGGGGGTACCTGAGATGCCGCTGAGAAAGGCTTTGAGGATCCTGACCCTGACTCTCCTCTTCCTGTACCAAAGCAGGGCATGTTCACACTGCCCTCTCAAGTCCGGCATTTCTCCAGCACGGATGAACTCCTCAGACCAGGAGGAGCTTGAGCAGGAGACACAAAGGACAAGTCAGGAATGCAAGGGACTTAGCTGTAGCTCCGTGGCAGCTGTGGGCAACCTTGTCTGACTCTGCAGAGCTGCCCCAAGTGCCTGTGTGTTGCTTATCTGGGACAGCCAGGCCCCCGGCACCCCAGGTAATGCATTAAAGCTGTTCAGTGAGGGAAATACTGCTAGACATAGTCTGGCTGTGATGGTTCCTGGAAAAAATACATATTGAGACAATGATAAACTCCAACATTTAGAAACAAACCAAGAAAATGAATTAGTTCATGTCTTTGCCTTCCTTAATATATTTGGTTTCTGTATTAAAAAAAAATAATTTATAAAGCACTTTCTAAATAAGAACCTTTGCAACAGCTTTCCAGATTAGAAAGTCAACCAGAGAAAAAGATGAAAGATACAAAGCCTGTTAAAACAAAGGTCAAAATTATACAAAGTGTAATGAGCAAAGAGCAGTTAAAACGATTAGCATCCATTCATGTGAATGGGATGAGTTAAGGTTTTTGAATTGTTAGAGGGGGGTTACTGCCTCTTCACTAGTTGCACCACATGCAGAAAGAGGCACTACCAAAATGTACTCTCTGCCTCTCATCAACCCCGAGACATGGTCTGGGGGGCTGAGGCCAAGGTCTCGGAGCTGCAGTGGATGGACTGGTGATGAGAGTTGGGCAGAGCCAAACCTGCCAGCCTTGAGGGAGTAAGTCACACTCAGCTGCCTCACACGGAGCAAAGCACAAATAATAAACATTTCACTGATAATTCCCACTTTGTTAAACTTAAAGGTTACCCCGTGCTGTGAGTGGCACAGCATCTTTTCGATAACCATTTACCAGTGTTCCACCAGTACAATTTCAGCAGTTCAGTAAAATACAGCAGGATTTTAAAGCAAGATGTCTAAGTATAGGCATGTGGCACAGCTAATGTCTAGTCACAAGGCCAAAGGGAATACAGCTACGTTGCATTGTAAATGATGCCAAGCTGACTGCTTAAACGCGGCTCAAAGAAACAGCATCTCTCTCTCCAGTCGTCAAAAAGGAATTGAGTTACAAGCTGACATCTAGATACACAAATATACAAGGGCCTAAGGATGAGGTCAAAGTGGTGCTTTCTCAGGAGGGAAGCAAGCTTTGAAGGAACAGCAATTAGAAAGTTTGCACTTAACTCTTGCTCACCACACGCTCCTGTGCAAGAAGCTGCACAGTTAGATCTTCCACTGCACAGTGGGAATGGCGGTTACTGGTAGACCACCAGGATGTTAAGGAAACCCAGAAACAAACTGTGCAACTTATGGCACTAGGTAATTATTTTTCTTTTAGGAATGTGCACAAAAGAAGCTATGGAAAGCTGACAAGAGGACTGGCAGAGCCACAGCAGATGAAGCAGGAGGCAAAGAGCCATGGTCAGTAAGTGGGGCACTGCTACATTTCGTGACAAGGTTGCCAGCCCCTCTCAATCCCAAACCCCAGGTGCCTGGCACTGTGTCTGGGACTCTTTCCCAAACTGCGCTTCTACCCCTGAGAAGTTTCTTCCCAGCATCTCCTCCTTCCAAATTCTGGATTTTTGTTCCCCTCTTCTTCTTTCCTCCCACCCAGCAATGCAGCCCTGCCTTCCTCTATGCTTGGGCACTCTCATGCCACTGCAGGTCCATGGACATGGACACCCAGACCTTGGGCTTGCACACTTCCATCGTCCCACCCAACACTCACACCCCCGGAGCAGCGCTGCCAGTGGCCCCACAATAATCCCCTGCCACCTTTTACTTTTTAAAGTATGGGGAGGAGGGGGGAGCAAAAACCCCAAACAACTCACACCAACTGCTGGTGGCAAGCGAGTGAGAAAAAAAAACCCTCCAGCAACAGACCAAGAGCAGCCCTGGTAGCCGAAAGAGAGGAAGCCTGGGGGCCGGCGAGGGAGGCCGTGCTGTGGGCGCCCGCCTCGCGAGCACTGTGTGGTGCGGTTTCGGAGAACGGTTTCAGCTCCCTGGCTCAGGCCCAGCATCAGCTTTTCTGCATGTGGCCCATGATGCTGGGAGTTTATCTCCAGCCACCGGCCCACCAACTGCTTGCACGCACCTCCAGCAGCTCCCCTGCTCCAGGCATGGAGGCAGCCAGGGAGTCCCAAACCCACTCCCCCCCCAGTCCAGGCACACCTGCCCCGCTCCAAAACATGGCACGATCTGCGAGTGCTGCACCCTCAGGCTGCACGATGTCCTGCTCCACAGGGCTGGCCCCCACTGCCAGCTCCATGCAGCCAGCCCCAACACGGACCTGCTGAAGCAAAGTCACTGAAACGTGGCCTGGACCCTTGAAACATGCCAGTGCTTTTATTTATTATTTTTTTTAAAATAGGATTTTCCCCCTCCAGCATTTTTAGTCTGTGTCTCTAGTGAGTTAGACCATGATTCCTGGTAACAGTTTGAGAAGTACAGACTATAAAAGCTGAAGTACTTGTAAATTCAGATCAAATCTGTCACCATAAAATTTTCTCTCTCCCATGGCCCTCATTAAGTGACTCATTTAAGAGTTTTCTTTTTAGAGGTTACCAAAATTCAGTAACGCGGTTATAAACAAAGTTTTATCTTCCTTAAATCTGAGTTTCTCAGTGAAGCCCATGAAAACCAATCCCAGCGTGAGAGGTTTATTGAGAGGCAACTGCAGTTACGTATGAAGGTGTTTAAAGGCAGAAACTGCAGTGCCTTCTCCCAACAGCCCAGAGCTGCCACAGCCACACACCGAGGCAAAGCAGGCAGCTTTTCTCAAACACCCCCATCCTCCACCAGCAGTGAGCTGAGGCATTCACAGTCACTGCATGCAATTCACCTCACTTCTACCCCTTATATCCCAAAAACCTCTTGCTGCAGGTTTGTGTTTCCTCACTCCCACCCGTGGGTCAGACTTTCACAGCTGTGAGTGCCACCGTCACCACGTCACATGTAAGGCACCCACCAGATTTTCCCTACGGAGGCTGAACACAGGGAGAGGCTGGGTGTGATGGATCCTGCCTTGCTGCCGCTGCCTGAGAGCAAGATGCTGAACCAAAGATAAGCTGCCTGGGCTCGGGGCAGAAGGGACGAAAAACGAGCACTCCGCATGGTGCCTCATGCCAAGCGTATACAGGCTTGCATCTGAAAAGACAGCCCAGACTGCCTAAGAGTTAGCCACCTAAAATTATGAAAGATAATCCTGTTCACTAGGAGCATACCTACCCTGGGGGTTATTTATTCATAAGTTTCTGTATTTTTTTACTCATAAATAATAAACAAACCCGGGACAGTCCAAGACTGAAGAAACAGAGGCCAAATCCTCCTTCCCTTGCAAAAGAAAGGGACTCCTCCTTGCCATCATTTGGGCACACAGACGGAAAAAAATCTGAGCAGTAACAACAACTGAGGAAGAAAAGGCCTGGATTACACCAGGTATGGTGTATTAACAGATCTGACATGCACAGTATCCAGTTAACAGAAACAAGTGAAGGAAAAGGGATCTCTTGCACCAAGGCAAGTATGTGAAGTCAGGAGTCTTCTCCCTTTGTGCAGAGACTAAAGGTGATAGTCCTGTCAGTCATTAAATTATATTCAGCTTACAGAGCCAACTAACATTTTCAACATAGAACTTCCCCATTACCATATCTGCAAAACCTGCAAAACATATTCACCTAAGGAAAGCCAGCAGGCTCCTACCATAGGAAGATATGAGAACCCCTATCACAACAAAATGCCATTGATCTTGCTGCCTGAAGAGATTTCTAGGTTTGCCTTTTCAGACCAGCCACTTGCCTTGGCATAAGAAAAAAAGTTAAACGTTATTTACATTACTGTTTTTGTTTTCTTTTCCTCACTACCAGTTTCTTTAGCACTGAGGAAGACTCTGGTGTTTGTCATCAATACACCACCACATGTTTATGAAACACAACACAACCAAAACCACATGAAGTTCAGCATTATATTTTGTTGCTGTCCTCAGCTTGTAGTCAAGGAGCAAACCAGATCAGGATTTAAGTTACAATACCAGATGTTAGGCAGCCAGAGAATAATTACATTTTAAAAAGGAAAGCAATTCAGGTCATTACCTTCCACTATTTTATGCCAAGGGATGATAGCGTTATGGAAACATAAGGCCAAGATAAGGTGCTTTAGGATCCTGGCGAGCCCTTCATACTCTGCTAGGATCCATTTCAGGGAGGCACTATCACAAAGTTAAAATAATGCAAGTTTCCATCTGATTTGTCGGGGAAGAAATAGATTAAAAAGAAGGAAAAGATGCCACAAAAGGCCAAACATTTTCTAGCACATCATGGAATAAAGACTCTAGTAAAAAGTCCAGGATACTGTAACAGGAGCAAAACGGGAATACCTCCAACAGCTGTTCGATTTGTGGTAACAGGACCCAGCATGTGCAAAAAACCAATAAATGGTCTACCTTTCCAGTCTGAAGGTGAAGAAGGTTAACTTTTAACATAGTGTTAAAATAAGGTAATCTTTCTGCCCTCTGAATCTTTCCAGAGCCTCTTCAGAAACAGAAAGGAGGGGAGTGCCTTGCTCATCTCTGGAAGGGGACTCCTCACTTCATCAAAACAGTCAGTCATTCTCAGAAAAAGCAACTGCTTTCACTTCTCAGTTTTGCAAGAACTTGGTGTAAAGGGCTTTCCTGAAGCGGGCGATTTTAGAACCTGGATATCCAACAAGCCCAGGTGACAGATGCAAGCCATGCAGCTCTTCCAGCTTCTGTAGGGGTTTTACATTAGATACTTGCTCATACTAGACCTGTCTTCATCAGGGATGACAGAAGTTTAGCCTAGTTATTGCAAAAGCTGTTCCCTGCTGTAACTTTTCTATTGTCTAATCTGATCTGGTGTTAAGAACCCCAAGAAGCAAGATTTATTATTCAAATGGTTGTTTTTAGGTCTCTTACCCTTCCTTGCCCTTTCCTTATCAGTTCTCTCCGTGTATCCCAAAACAGTAACTCACTCCCGACTGATCTACTATTAGGTGGCCTTTTCATGTTCAGCTCCTACAATCCATTGCACATGACAGAGGATTACTTAAAAGAATTCAGTCTACATCTTGACTTACTGGGAATCCCAAAGAGACTACGTGCTGCAAGGTTGAAGAAAGAGACACTGTCAGACACATGATGCTGTTGATCACAATCAGGTGTGTTTCTCTGTTCAGTGAGCACCTCACAGAGGTGGCAGACATTCCCCTAGCACTTTAAATTAACACTTTTAAGTCAGACTTTACAAAAAGCTGTGGAAGTATGGTTATGCTAAGCAGCTTGCCGCTAGCTCGCTGCTGATGGCTCCAGTAATCAAGTATACTGATAGCACACAGAACAGTTCCCAGCTGGGAGATTTATAAGGCACCTCCCTACTCCCTTTGATCCTAGCTTCAGAATTCCAGAAGTCATTAAGCCTACGCTGGCTATTGCTGTTGGTGGGAAATGGTTTTCTACTAGCTGGGTAATAAAGTAACAGAAGCACCCGTGCACAAAATAGTCAGAGTCAATCGGCAAGCACAAACGTATCGGTGCATTTTCTTCTTGTCTCAGTGCTAATGCAGGGAGGGACTACTCTAATTTTGCATCTTGTGTCAAAATAAGTGCCGAGATGCACTTATTAGTGCTTAACAGGACTGTTTTGTCTCAGGCTGAGCTCAGTTTCGTCTCTCCTGATTAGCTGCAAGAGAAGAAGAATAGGAAACTTTCCCTTCACAACAGTGCAAGCTGAGGGTGGCGGTGCTGGAGGGAAAACTGCAGCTACAAGGCTATTTACTGAAGTTAGTTGGCCCATGAGCAATTCCTTGTGTTGCAGCCAACATGGACCACAGCTGTGACAATTACAGGAACTGTCCTTGATGTACACTCGAAGCTGTGACCATATGCTCATCACAGGTAATCCTACTGGGATGGAACCAGTTTTCCTCTCCTTTCTCCAGGACCAATTTCCACCTAAGCTCCCTTACAGCACGAGATCTAACCCGTGCCAAAGGAGCCAGTATCAAGAAGGGCACCAAACCTTTCCACCCACCAAACACCAAACTCCAATAATAAAAGCCATGCACTTTTTTACTTAAACCTATGGCAACGTTTTGCAAAACCTAGGTGGCTGTTAGCCAAGGCTTTCAACACATTCCTCACGTGCTGTTTTTCAGCAGATACATGCCATGATTGAGTCATAAGGACGGCAGACATAAGAAAACCATGGAAAAGTTGCAAGATTTACTTTAGCTTAGCCAGCAGGACAACTGGGAGTAGACTGTATTAAGACTTGCAAAGTCTCAAGATGTTTTCACTGTACTCCCTTGCAAGAAGGCTTCTGAAGGCAAAAAAAAATTACTAGTGAAGTTTGGTGTCAAGCAGAGAAATAGTTAAATCATCTTACAGAGGCAGTGGCAGTCTCAGGTTATCAGGCAGGAAGAAGATTATACCAGTCTCAACGGCTGAGGCTCCATATGTTGTAGTAGCTACATGTATCATGGAGGGAGAGGTTTCTGAGCAGGCCTTCAGTCCACTGCTGCTGACCCACTTAATGGAGAGCCACGTGTGTCATGTCCTGACTTTTCTAAAAGCTGGATAGACAAAACCCCATGCAACAGCAGTTACATACTGAGTAAAAAGAAAGGTTGATTAAGAGTTTGGTTTAATATTAATTCCCTGTATATCCGTTCTGCATTATTGCTCATGAAAGCTTAGCAATAATAATAATACCATTGGGGAATATTCCACCCTGAAAACAACACTTTGAACATGAAGGATTTTGCAGACCTCATAAAAAAGAGCCAACAGGCAAATTATCACAAAACAGAAATATCACAACAACAAACCTTGCCCTTCAGCAAAGGGTCTCAGAACAAACCCTAACTCCACCAACTGCCAAAAATTCCCTTGAGAAAAGAAGGAATTGGTTCTTCCACCTCTGAAATGCTCTTCCTCTAATTTGGGAACATTCTTCACATTTTTATAATATGTAGCAACTATACGTCTAAGATTTTTGTGGCAAAGTGAAACACTGCTAAAGAGAAAGGGTATTAGCTGTGCATCTGCAAGGGCCTGCGGGGGCATGGCTTTATGTCCCCGTTAACACCTCACCGCAGAGGCCTGTGCTCCCCTGCCAAGTGATACAACTGTGGCTGGTACGCCTGCATCACTACATTTTATTACAAGCCATCTGAGGGACTACACCCAATTTTAGAAAACACTATCTCAGATTGCATTACATGATAAGAAAAAAAAAAAAGTCTACTTTTTGAGATGTACTTTCTCATACATAGGTAGGATATGGCAGATATGAAGAGCCTATATATAGAATTTGACTGCCTTAAGGATTGCCTTAAAAAGCAATGAATTCCGGTGGCGGGGTGGGGGAAATAGGAGGAAATAATTTCCTTATTAATGACTTTACATACTTCCTTTATTTTGCCAATGATAAGACTATCGAAAGTATTTTAATGTACTATGTATTCACAATCTCAGACTCTAGGAGTTAGTGCCTTCTTAATTGCTTCTCTATAGATAGACAGACTTGTGGAAAAAGCAAAACAAGGAAAGAAGTACTCCAAGATCTCATCAGAAAGAAAATTTTGGGTATATTTACCTTCCTATATCAGTGACTGAGATGAAAGTAAACAATTATTCATTTACCCGTATCTACAGTGCATGCAACTAATATTAAAATTTATCAACTTAATTCCAGTACTCAATGTATATAATAAAATATATCACTATGTCACCACTGGCAAACAAGAAGTGTTAACAGAGGTATCTGTTAGCCATTGAACTACTTTTGCAAATATTAAGTAAAGTCTCTAATCATGGCCACTATCTATTCTGGAGGTTAATTTCTATCATATTAACTATACTTTTTCAATTGTTTGTTGGTCATAATAACTACTCTGCTGAAAGGGAATATAAGAGCTTCCAAGTAAGGCTATCTAAAATTATTAAGAATACCAAAAAAAAATTCACAATTTCTGTTGTTGATGTATAATACAGGTATTAGTATTGCATTTTTTTTGTAAAGCAGAAAATCCTCAGCATTGTAGACTTTCTGGAAAAGCATTTCTTTTTTCATTTTTAAATTTTTTAGTGTTATATGTTGTTGACAGTCCAGGTAACTACTGTTGCAAGTAATTAAAATTATGTCGCAGATCAACTAATAACATGAAATCCTTTTCCAGAAGAGGCTTAACCTCAAAGTTCATTTGCTAATGATAATTGCAGCCGATATTGCACAAAGCTTCATTTCGTATCATTCTTAAGCGTGTTGGTTTCAGAGCAGCAGGAGAAGAAAGTGTTTGAACATTAACACACTGGGATTTTGCCGATCTTTTCTGTAAAGGAAAAAACTAGCAATATTCTACAGTAACACTTAATCCATGAGAGTTTGTGCTAGAGTTTGAGATCAGGCCACCAAAATGAACATTGTAGGATCTAGTTTTATACTGCCAAGCACATATGATTGTAGGGATGGAATTTCAGAGGTTGATCTGTATTCACATTAAACCAGGAACAAGTTGATTTATAGGCACATAAAGATAGCACAAAGAGGTGGGAAACAAAGGGCTATTGAAATCACTCATCATACTAATTTGTATTCTCTGTTTTATATCCCCAGATGCAAATCTCTGCTTCCTCTCCTCTTTCTGTTTTTATTCCTGCACTATAAGAAAAAACCTCCAGCATCTCTGAACATGCCTTAAAACTTCTCCTGCCCTCACGTCCCTGCAGGTCACACAACTCCATCCTTTGCTGTGGAGGTCCATCAGCCAGCCAACAGCATCTCAGACCAAACAGGCCCCTGGTGAGTTTCTCCCGCTGCTGCCATGCAGGCTGTGCCCTGAGTTTCTCCCTTCATCCAGCATAAACCCTGGGGAAACATAATTGCCTACTGAAACCTTAACCCTTCCATTAAATTCAGTGGAAATGGGCCAACTGATGAAGACAGTGACTGCATAAGGTTGATCTTATTAGGAAACAAGGCTGATAAGAACACACACTCTGCTATAAGCTACAAAGCCGATCTTACTTGTGAAGCTTTGTATGCGTACATCACACTTTGTAAAGCATGAAGAAACACAGGGGCCGTTTTCTTAAAAGCTCATGTAAATTGGTACAAGGAACCTGGAAAGGTGAGATATCATCAGCAATGTAAACTAATTTAATCTACAGCAATGAATTTATCCTATTGGTTTTTCTTTGGGATTTTTCAGGAAAAGATTTTCTAGGAACACCACACACAGAAATCCCACCTGGTTGCTCAGGACTGGATTTTGTTTTGCTTTGTTTTCCTGGAGGAATGTCATAGCTATTTCTAGAGCATTTAGATTCCTTGTGTTTATTCCTTGTGTCTTAATGCAGACAAATATCTCTCAGCCACTTATCAGATATAGGTTACATACCAACTATGTTCATACCTTACAGTTTTAGAACACGTATCTGAAACAGAGACATGAGATGGATATTATGTTCACCCTGATCATTCTCACTCCAACTAATTTTGTAAGTGTATAATTATGCATTGCAAAACCAGTACACTGGTCTAATTGCTTGCCAATCTCATAAAATATATTTCTTTTAAGGTCTTTAATGCAGTATCTAAAATGGATTAATATCTTCAAATTACATTTGCTTTAAACACTCTCTCTCTCCCCACAAAAACCTTTATTGGGAAGCTTCTGAAATGTGCAGACAGATAAAATGACTGCCTGGAAACTGTATTTGTTTTCTTTCTACGTGCAGCTGAGATGGAGTTAGAATGCAAAGGAAATTTATACGAGCTCCATTTTTCATAACACTTGGAGCTTAGGTAAGCTGTATTTGAAGCATAATGTTGGGAAGTGCAGTTACAGAATTGTTGGATGGGGTGAAAGATTGCCAAGTGATCAAATGCCCAAAGGAAATGAATTTTCTCCTAAATGTGAAAAGGGTCCTTAACATTACATTTGCTTCTGCTATGTACGCTCCATGAAAATCCTTCTTCTACTTCTGTCCATTAAAATTTCTTCTTGCCACAGAGCTGCTCATTTTATATTGTACTACTTAAAATAGGTAACACAAAGCTGGGCTGCCCAGGTAATCCATGGCCTTGTATAAAACAAAACAATGTTCTTCCTCAACGTAAGTGCTTTTTTGATATTAGCTTTGATTAATCCATAATTCATTCACATTTGGACTGAAGTGTGTGTTCCTTATATGACAGAGGGTTAGAGGAAAGGTACTAGGGACAAATATTACTTTGAGGTCCTTTGTATTATCTTCCGTTGTGCTTCCAGGAGTTTCTTGTATATGCAAGCATGGAATGAATCCCATTAAGCAACCCACCAATTTAGCCATTTGATGTGCATTAATTATTTCAATCTGTCTCTTGAAAACTGTTTGGAGAAGTTACCCGGTTTTTACAGACAAAGAAAGTAAAGCTATTCAAACCCATAGCACTCAGGAGGATTATAGCCAGGTTTATTGCATCCAGACGGAGGCTGAAACACAAGTGAATGTAAATAAATGGCCCAGTTCTCTTCCCACTAAAAAACAGATTCTGTAATGGGGTGGGTTCATTCTCCACACCATTGATTTCAACAGAAGTCAGCACAGGCCATTTAATTCCATGAGAATAGGTTTAGTCCCCAAGCAAACATGCACGTACCTTCAAGGACACACAAAAAATATGTAGTGCTAAGCAATAATTAAAAGGTAGAAACAAATGTTTTTTCTAACACAATATTCATTATACAAGAAATCTTTTATTACCGTAACAAAATTAGGTAAAAACATCAGGTAAAAAACAGTTGTCTCCAAACCCTTAACTTTAAAGCACATTATTTTTATATAAATATATCCCAAAGTGTGTAGTTCTATTTTACCAACAAAAATTAGCAATGGTTTACACAAAGTCCATTATAAGAGCTACATTAGAATGATTTACTATACGGCAAAAAAGGCAGGAAGGACCAGATAGTTCGGGTCATTGCACAGGACCAAATATATGTATGCAATT
This sequence comes from Nycticryphes semicollaris, assembly GCA_013400055.1. Classification (NCBI taxonomy): domain Eukaryota; kingdom Metazoa; phylum Chordata; class Aves; order Charadriiformes; family Rostratulidae; genus Nycticryphes; species Nycticryphes semicollaris. The sequence goes on along the minus strand of VXBJ01002088.1, from coordinate 285,091 downwards.
CTCCACACAATTTCATTGAGAAAGAGCATAGCACAGGCAGAAGATAAAAACGCCTAAGAGAAAAGTCCATGTGCACAAAACAAAAGAAATCTGGCTTTGTAAACTTCTTATCTGATACTGTTTAAAATATTCAGCTGATGTACAAAAAATGGTGGGGAAAAATTCACTATGTATATGCTCTGTCAGTCAATTTTCAGCTTGGACACAACACAAAAAGTCATTACCTAACAGATTCTGTGCAGTCACCCGAAATTTCTAGAATACGATGACATCCACTGACATGTAGTGGCTTTTTATCTAAAATAGGTACATACATACAGATCTAGATACAGATGTAGCTATAGAGCAAACATTATTTTTAATTAAACAAATGCATTGCATTTCATATGCTGGAGAAAACACTGAAGAAAATTTCAAAAAAGAAATAATAAGTAAAAATGCAAAGACATCATACAATTTTCTTTTACCGAACTAGTGCCATAAGCACACTAAAGCCAAATTTCCCTGCTACGAGTCTCATTCTCCTTCACTGCCCCACCGTTATGTATCTCGGTCTCACGAGTTTATGATCAGACTCGTTAAAGTCCCTCAAAAAGAAAAAGTCCAACCACCTGCAACACAGAAAGTATCTGTTCAGGTACTTTATTATTATTATCAATCAGTGATCCAAACCCTACAGTTTTAAGACACAGATTACCATGTTGGAAGAAATATTGATTCTCTTTTCTCTATCAGATTTCTAGCACTAATTAATATCATACTGGCAGCATATAAGGCAAAAAAAATATTCAACAAAACTTAGGTAAAATATAATGCACTCTTTAGGAACAGTAAATGAATGCCAGTTTTACAGTGGATTTATAGCCTAGGGAAAGCTAAACAAAGTATCCCACTGAATACCCTGCTTCACTTAAAATTCTCAGCTGACTGCCACATAGAAATCCCCTCTAGATAGGGTTCAGAGATTAGTATTTCTGCAGCTTTCAAAGCTTACATTGAATTCTGCAGCAGGTTGTGCTATCTGCAGAATAACCTGATAACAGATACCACGCACGATTAGAACTCATGCACAACCACTTTGTAATTCAAAGCATAATCGAATAATTAATTTTTTTAAAAATCATATTTCCAAGTAGGTTTACTTTCATTTTTTATGAAGTGTCAGTAAATTATATTTAAAAAAACAATAAACTGTGATATTTGAATTTATCCGAGCAGATCAGTGCAATTCTAGTGAAGGGATTGCATTTGCTGCCTGCATAGACTTGCTTCTAATCAAGATCATCTTCTTCTGCAAACTGAGGGCAGATGAATGATCAAGTTCTACTGGCATACAAGCAACTTAAATTTTACCATCCGTGCAGTTACCTATCAGTGCTGAAATTGATAATAAAAGCTCTAATCAAAGTTACTAAAACATGTAGGTCAACTTGTGAACTCTTTTGACTTCCAGAAACCCTGACCAGCTCTATTAATTACCACAGAAAGGTTTTGTGCTTATTCTAGTATGGCTGATGACACCAGCGGTTAAATGGAAAAAATGTATAGCCATTTTGTTCAATAATTGCTCACTTTGCAACTAATGAAGCAAAATTAATATACTTACTTTAAGTCAGGGATTGTATTTTATTTTTATTACTGAGCAGAAGCATAAAAATGAAAGATGTCAGTTCTGCACGCTGCTTGCAATTTTATAGAGAATTTGGCAAAACTGTCCCGTTGTTTGTATCAGTTCCTCAGATTGCAAATGCACCGCTCTAAATCAAAACAGAACCCTAGCAGCTTCAGCAAAATCATGTCTGATTTTATTTAAAAATATATTTTGTAACCCTATTACATTACACAATAATGAAAATCCCTGGAAAAGGCATCAAAGTGATTATTATCTGTTGAAATCAGAGCGATCCTACCCAAACAACTGATGCACAAACCTCCTGCGTACTTGTCAAAAGGCTAAGAAAGAGTGCATTTTATGCAGACAATCTTAACAGCAGAAAAGGACAGAAAACCATTAAATTGACTTCATTAAATTATTTTCTATAGCTGCCTACAGACTGTTCAGTGTTTCTTTTATTCTTTAAAATTACTCTGTACTGTAAAAAGTTAGGCAAAGTAGGACTTCTAAGCATGAAAAAGCACTCACAGTTTAATTATATTCTCAGTGCTGATCAGGATCGTTCAGAGAGGAACAGAAAATGCAGAGCCGTGACATCAACCAAGGGCACCCTTTTATGCTTGTTGTCCCCCCTGGGCATTGCATTCGAGACGCTCTCCAGGCTGGTTTTAATAATAGCTTTATCGCCATAGTTAAGCAGAGAATGACTACTTTATTATTCTTTGCAGACAGATAAATCACATTTCTTACACCTATCCAACTCGCTCACCTTTATGTTACAGCTTTCCAGCCTGGCCACTAATCGTCCTTCGATTTTGTTAACAGATTTTGTTAACAATACATGTCTCTCCGTAGATACTACACCATACTATAGATACTGCATGACTTCTCTTTGCGCTTCTTTTATATTCTAGATACGCTGTACTTTGATCAGAAAGTATCTGGTGTGTGTTTCAGTGTGGACCATACAAATCAGAGCTCGATGCCATACTGTCAGAAATACTTCCAAATGCATTTTCTTGCTCCAGCACCTTGCTGCTGCATCGCGGTGCGGTCTGGGAAGATCCCACATCATTTATCACAGAGAGCAGCTCTGCATCCATGCTGCATGGCACCAGTGTCAGGGCTGCCAGGCCATTTTCAGGAACTCCTCAGGAGCTGTTTGCCCGGCAGATCACCGTGGTTTACTCTCACCTGCCAATAGGTCAGCGAGGGAGGGAACCTGCTCCCTGCGTCTGCGCCCCTTCAGCACTTCACAACCCGCTGTGCTGCGCTCCTTTGCCACAACACAGGCTGGATTCTTCTTTTAGAAATCTCCATCCTCTTTGACTCTTGGGATATGCTAACACCAGTAAGGTCAACTGTTTGGTTGTTGTTTTTTTTCTTTTTTTCTATTCTATGTCTTCAACCATTCTTTCTTGTACATGGCAACTGACTTCTGGTAGCCCTGACAGTATTACCAAAACCCGCTATGAAGCTGATTATGAAATGGCTTGACCATCCTATTTACACAGATTTGTTCCCATGCTCTGAGAGAATCACGGGGTGCCACATTTGCTTGCCTGACAGCAACCACAATATCCATGGCCCCCGAGTCCCTTTCACTTGCAAGCTGCAGTGACGAAACAGAGCTCATGGTCCCTCACTCACGCACACCCCAGCCCCTTTGAAGCCTCAAAGTGAGACATTACGCTTCCCTTAGACAGATACGTATCTACCCCCCTACACACCCGCCCCAGCAAACACACATCTGAGACTTTTGTTAGCAAAGACAGGCAATACCAGGTGTGTCTGAGAAAGCACTTGCCGAAAGCTGCTGTAACCGAGCTAGAAATCGTTACCTCAAAATAAAGTAAGTGTAGGAGAGGGCTTCGTAATTTCAGGGCTGTTCAGCCTCTCTTTTTACAGGAATGAATACAAAAATATGTGCCTCACTAAAACAGGGCAACATTGGCATAGTATTTTCCTTACATCTGGGTCACAAACACCTTTTTTCCAAACTCAGTACTTCAAGGGGATTGAAGCAAGCAAGCGATCCTCTGAGAAATGCCATGAATGATCAGCTAGACGACCCCATTGATCCAAGAAGCAGCAGGAACACCTGGGATCAATGTCCCGCCTCTGTCAGACCCTGGAGAACAACTGCGTAGGTTTTCAACCAAACAAGCATACCGCCAACCCCACTACACAGCATGCTACAGCATACACTGGTTTTCCTTTGAAGTATCTGGCTCCAAAGAAAGCCCTTTTGACACCCTGAAGGCAATACAGATATGACGCAGTCTTATACACCAACGCACTTCTTTTTTTTTTTTTTCTTTAAGCAGGATGGTGATGGCAGGGGGTTGGTTGGTTGGTTGTTTTCAAAATGTGGCTGTCTTCACAGGAATTGTTGCATTCATCCCACTTCTGGGACGTGTCTAGCGAGTTCAACAGTGATAACCAAATGCCTTGACATCTGATGTCCTGGACCTCTGCTGCCTGAGCTGAAGAATTCAACTCTCAGCACATCCTGGGAGCCTGGAGAAGAAAACTGCACTAAACCACCCGATTCAGTGTGCAACTGCTGCCTGATGGGCTGAGAGAAAAGGAAGGCTACAAGGTTGCTTTTTCTTCTTTT
>VXBJ01002088.1:190411-280820 GCA_013400055.1 Nycticryphes semicollaris | reverse complement strand
AATAACAGGCAAAATACAGATCTTTCTTCAGAAGGCAGCTTTGACTCTTTGACTTTGGAATTGAAAAATGAAATTGCCAGAGGGAAAAACAAATTCACATCCATATAGAGTAACCACTGATAGACAATTTCTCTCTCCCTTTTTTTAATAGGAGGCACCCAGAATAGCAATGTGAATTTTCTGAATATTTCTTGCCAACTCCCACTCCTTCATCGTTAGCAACTGGAAGGTTTCAATCTGAATAATTGACTTTATAGACGTAGGGAAAAATAAGTCAAGTCACTATGTCAAAGGGCAAGAAACTCCTGTTTGTGCTCCCTAGAAGATACTGTATTGGCTCCCATGAGCAAGCGACGAAATGCAGCTTCTGTCATTCAGAAGTCAGAATAAACATCCAGAAGTTTAAATTCAAGTCTTATGAGGTTAGACTATAATTTTCTCATAGGAAATACAAACTCTAGGTAATCACAAAATACAGAACTGCTCACAGAGCTGCGTATTTTAGAACTTCTGGTATTACTTACAGTCAGAAACGCTGTAGCTAAATCACAAAATATTTGTATTTGAAGGTTTTCTGCTTATACAGGGACATTAAGCCACTTCATTCCAATCACGTGATGGAGGTGGAATAATCAAAATAAAAATCTATACTGAACTTTTGATAACCATCTTCAATTCAACAACATTGGTTTTGCTTTTTCCCATTATTTTGCATTTGTTTCTTCAGAGCATTCTGCTCCTGAAGTGACTATTGATAAGCCAGTGACACATATACTGAAAGAAATACAGAGGTATAATAGGATTCTATTCCGATGCCATCTTTCACAGCTGTGGGACTTGGCTAAATCAGTGATACTACTCAGTTTAAGCGAGCACCTCAAACTCTTTTGCTTCACCCATTGCCAGTTTCTCTTAGGAACAACGTGCTTTCATATAAACATACATGCAATGCCATACACCAAGGGTGCATGTGCATACATACATACACACACACACACATATATATGAGGAGTGTGTGGTGTATCCATGTATGTGTGTATATATAGACCTGCATTCACCCCAGCCGTTTCTTCTCATTGCCTTGGTGGGTTACAGACCAGAGCAGGGAGGATGCTCAGTCAAACAAATGCAACATCAGTGAATTTCAGTCAGGCAGATGCATGTGTGAAAGGAAAAAAAAAGGTTCAGGAGCGAAGGGAACCACCTGCCCTGCTTTGCCTCCCTGCCTCACCAACAGGAGGGTGCTGAGGACCGCAGCACAAAAGAAACTGTACCACCTTTGAAAGAGCACAGAGATCCCACCTCCTCAGGGGTTTCCTTTTGCAGGGTCCTTCCTTTCCCCTCTGGGCTGTGCTGGAAAAGCATGCCCGTCACTAACATGAAACCACTTCGGTATCCACTGAGCCTGGTTTTACCACTGTGTCCCTCTTGCCTCCTTTCATATCAGCGTCTGGTAGGAAAGGAGAGGAAGGAATTTGGGTAAGGGTGATAAAAAGCTGGATAATAGCAGGAGAAAGAGTCAGAAAGCAGCTATGGAAAGGAAGAGTAAGCAGCTTTAAACGGATTGTTAAAAACAGACAACAACCTATTTTCCACTTGAGTGGAGAGTCATTGCAGATTCATTCATAATTTGACTCCTGTATTTAAAGGAAGAGATCTAAGCAATAGAGAAAAAACAGCGGAAAATTAAATTATTTCATTTATTCAGCAATTTCGGTCCTATTCTTGCTGTTGTTAATCATCCTTTTGTCCTATTCTTGCTGGTGTTAACGGCCCCTATCAGTGGGCAAGCCCTGCCTCTGGCTGAGGAAGCATCCCTGAACATACTGGTATAGCCAGGGGACAGCTGCACACAAGGGGCACAGTAAGGATCCCGCTCACAAAGAGTGACTGGGCCATTCTCCATGGCCAAAAGCCGTAATTCGCTGGGCAAGACAGCGATGTTTTGCTTGTTAGCACTCCTGGAGTGCCAACTAGATCATGGGAGGGACAACACGTATGTGTTAGTACTCACACCTGTGTGCTAGCCCTGTCTAATCCACTATCATGTATTTTAACAAACTGTTTTCTGGGACCTGTGTTATCACAGGCAATCAAAAATGTTACAAACAACATTCATACCTCCCACAGCAAGATCATGAGAGAAAAAGAGTAGCACCCTCTGTTTTCTTTCTAACCAGACTCTGCCATGCACGCTTTCAAGTTTTTCTGTAATTGGCAAGTTAAAAAAGAATATGTGTGATTTTCAGGAGGAAAAACCAAAAGATACAGGCAATCACTGAACTCCAGCAGCTGAGTTTTGAAGAAAAATTACCACCTTTTAGAGACAGGTGAGAAATTAATGACAGCCTCTTCAGAGGCTAAAGAAAATCAGGTTAATAAAGGAACACAGTATGTGGTATCTTAGGCTACTAGAGAATTTCTGTGGTGCTTTATGGAGAGTTGTGTTAAATATCTTAACTGTGTGGAAAAAAGAACTATAGAACCAATTGTTATGTATATAATAATGCTAGCTTCTCGGTACTTGTTAAACCCAGTCACCACAGTCACAGAAGCTAAAAAGACAATCAATAAGCCGAAACTAAAGTCTCTGTGAGAGTATATGTTGCAGCTCTCTTTCAAAATGCTGCAATTCTGTAGCCCAGAACTGCCTTGACAGATAGCAGAGCCCCAGACATTAAAAGTTAGTTACAGGGCACCAGAAGATAAGAAGATAAAGTTCATAAATTACAGGCTGTTAACATTTCTAATAAAAACGACCAATTTTTTAACAGGAAAGTAGACAAAAAAAGACTTTGCAATAACAAGTTTTATTAAATAAAACCCCATATTAAGCCTCCACTTCTTAAAGTCTTCAATTTTTAGCATTTATTATGTTGTATTTGGTATTTATACTATGTTACCACAAGAACATTTTCCTTTGCAGAGAGGAACATGTTAAATTTCACAACTGATGTGTTTGTTTATGCTAAAAAGAGAAGGAACTGCCTGGGGCCCAGATTATGTCTTCCTTGAAGCAGCAAACTGAAGCTCTAACTTTAACTAATAAGTTAATAGCCTGCTTGAACATTCTTTTTCAACGTTATGATGAACCTGATAACTCACCCAAAAAAGCTGAAAAGCTGAATTATTTTGTCCCAGTGCACTTTGAAGAAAATAATGTGTGTGCTCTAAGTCACTCTAGGGGTGGAAAGTCATACTTTCTGGTGCCCCAGACTGTTAACTGAGTTCACTTGCTAAAAAGTTCATGCGATGTTTATCAATGCGCTATAAATAAAAATCATGGTTTTATTGCTAACACTGCAGTTCTTCTTATTTGAAAGACACAAAATTATGTGTCATTAAAAAAAATGGCAAAAGCCCAGTTTTAATACTTCAGACTGCTGACCTATCCATGGAGTTATCTGAAAAAGCAAAAAAAAAACTAAAGCAAAAAAAAAGGCTCATCTTTGCTTAAATGCTCATAGAGCAGAACAGCTCAGAGTACCTGTTAGAAGGAGATTACAATTTACAAGCATTTTCTTTCTGAAAATTAAAACTAAAATATTTTTGTTACCATTTTTGGTTTGGTATCCTGACATATCAGAAGTAGAAATAAAACCATGTACTTTTTCATATAATACTTGAATGTTAATTCTCATGAAGTATTTCTAAATATCAAACAGTATGTCTTCTCTAAATCAAAGAATGTTCTGGCTGTTATGAAGAAATTCTTTTGAAAAAATTAAATCAAAACAGATTGCATACATACATATAACTAATAAAAACGACCAAAAGTCTCGCTATTTTGGGATCTCTTGTTCTGGTATGATTCAATAACATCTCTTTGCTACACTGGTATTAAAAGACCAGCATTTATCAGTTTAGTTCACTACAATTTTATGTGAAACTATGTAACGGCTTGAATTTTAAAATTAGCCTATGCAGTTTCAGTTGGGCAAAATTCAGTGACTGAATGACAAGGATATAATTTTTGCTTAAAACTTCTCCAGTTTAGTCAACAAGGATATTCTGGGATATAGAGCACCTTCCCTTCTATTGTGCAGAACCATAACACTAGGCTTTAATCACAAAAAGGAGCGTCAGAGGCCTATCAAAATACAGACTTGACACTACTGGTTCACAGAAAAGTCAAAATGAGTTGTCTGTGGCTGAGGTCTGCCTGGCAAACACCGGCTCAGCTGCATGCTACCGTTTACGATAAAAGGTAAGAGCAGACCCCACGGGAGTCAGCCTCACGCGGAAACACCAGAGTTCACAGAAGTCATTGTCTTTCTGACTATGTGGGTTTTTCTTCTGCTTGGTTTTAGTTCCTGCAGTGCAGCTATGTATGTTCCACTGCCCAATCTGTGCCCTAGAGTCACAACCTGGTGATGCTCCGACACTCAAAGATGTTTACTGAACAGCTCTTGTCACCAACACTTTCTTCCACCCAGCTCTTGCAGCCAACCTCTTTGCCAGTACACCCCTTCCCGCTGCAGAAAAGCTTTCCAGCTCGTCAGCACACCAGATCATAAAACACAGGGTGCAACGAGGTCAAGAAGAAACAATGCCAGTGACTGTTAATAAGCATTCAGCAACTCCTAAAGCTACCTACGCAGCCAGGACTCATGCACCTGCTAGAGAAGAGAAGGAAACATTTATAGAGGCAGGCAGGCATACAGCTACTGACAAGTTACAAAGAAATTTAGATAGCATGTGGTGGAAACAGTGGAGCCACTGAACTGCCAACCTTATATGCTTTGGGGGGAAAAAAAAAAGTCAGGGTTATATATATAATTAGATTGCATTCAAAGGTAAACAAAAATAAAAGCACGGGATACTTGAAAAATATATGACATATTGACAATTCTGTAACAAACCGAACGGGTAAATAATTCTTGCAAGACAGAATTTAGTTATGCAGATTGTGAGACAGGAATTAATGTCAATCTCATGCTCTCTGACACAAAGTTAAGCAACCATCTTTTGCCTATCACCTTCCTTCCAAGAGCATGTTTTCCTGCACACTTATTACACCTTCAGCACTTAAAAAAATACAGCAGAAAAAATAATATCACACATGACTAAGGCTCTAGTCCTGCTCCCTCTGAATTTAGCAGCCCACTAAGGAAGGAACAGGATCGAATCTGATTGTATTAATAATACTTGAGTGTTTCGTATTTGATATCACTAATGAGTTCGTTTCTACATGCGGTAAAACACACTGAAATTAAATGAATGCTTGATGCACCCAATCAAAATCACTGGGGGAAACACTGAGTAGGGCACAGAAAGCCAGGCTAAACCGGCAAGACATTTGAAGTGGAGGAGACAAGAGAATTCACTTTCCTGTTTTTGTTTTAAAAAGTAAACAATCGTCTCTGTATACCAAGGCAGAAGAAAGCAATTCAAACAGCAAGAATGAGGTTTGTGATGTATCGGAATTATGCTAATTTGAATGTCTTGCCACCGAGCAAAGTGCTGCAATACTTGCATTCGATTCGAATCAAGTTTAAAAACGACATAACTACATACAGCAGTTGGTGAACTCAAGCATCAATAGAGTTGGCACAAAATTCCTCTGAACTTCTGTTGGCAATTTACGCATAATTCTTCCTTATACTTCTGATAGGATGAAAGGGAACCCACGAGCTAACTAGTTTACTACTGTTTTGTTAATTCTAAAGGCACAATTTGCAGGAGAATAAGGTGGCCGTATTCTGGGGTTTTTAAAATAAACAGGACCCAATGGATGAGTTATTATACATACACTCAAGAATGTGTCCTATTATCCCATCCGAGAGGTGCATGAACACAGTTCGTGTTCTGTTTAAATCTACTATCAGCAGATATACGCAGTTTAATTCGACTGCTCCCTGGCAGGTTGAGAACCTGAGTGGCTCTAAGGGGTGCAAAAGTTCTTCTAACTTCCATCTTCAATGAATTAAACTTCAATTTTATATTTGTTTTGCTCCAACATTATTGGTTTTTTAGCTTAATATAACCATATAACCATAGAGCTTCCTGTAACTTCTTTTGTATGTCAATGCCATCTCAATAAGCACCTGTACAATGCCAGACTTGTCCTTCATCTGTTACATGGCCTTGGTCCCCCAGGGCTAGGCTCTGCTGCCTGCAGGCAAGGGCATGGCACAGCTTTGGAACAGAGGTAGAGGCAGAAGCCTTTAAACTGACAATGCTACCAGAGAAAGGGAAACACTCTGTAACTTGCTTCTCTTCTGCGTTTATGAAAGCACTTGTTGCGGAAAGTGTATTGACCATTTTCTGTACATTCCCATATCAGCTCCACTTGAATAATTTCTTTCTGCATTTGAGGGTCCAAAACAAAATGCAAAATTTTATCATACCAGTGACATAAATATTATTCCAGTTCACGGCACATACACCTTTTAATATATCCTGGAATCTCTTTTTATGATGCTTCTCTTACTGCTAGTTTTGATGCTACTGCAGACAATCAACATACCAATCTTTTTATTCCACCAATGTGCCCAACTGACAAGCTCCTAGTGTATGGCACAAATTTGTATAGGTTCCCATAACATGTCTATCCTCTCTGTGTTATTACATTTCATTTATTTCTACCAGCCTATGAAATCCTGTCTGATATTACAATCTGCTTTTTTGTTGAAGATATGTTCCTATCTTATGGCATCAGTAAATTTTATTCATACACTCTTACTTTTTCTGCCACCGTTATTAACTATGATATTAAACAGTAATATTCTGACCAGTTCTTAAAGATTATGACTAATAATCTCTTCAGACCCAAGTTTTTCTCCTGCAGCATGTCTTACTGCCACTTTCTTGTGAGCCACTTTGCTGTGCCCTTTACAATACCTATACTAAATTCCCACCTCTGTTCCACGTAGCACCATGGAAAATGATCCAGATAAATCCATCATCCATTCCTATGTGAAGATAAGTAATAATCCTTTACTGAATAATCAGTTTAGTTATCCTCATAATCAATCTTTGGTAAAGGTGCCTTGCATTTTATCTTACTTTCCATGTTCCTGGCTTGTGACTTTCCCGTAAAATTTACCCTGAAGGATTTCAGACAACTGAGATGCAAGGTGAACAGGTTTGTAATTGGTCGCTGCTCTTCCTGTTCCTGAGGTATTAGCAGCATGGTCACTATTCTTCTGTCATATGGAGAACTGATCCTGTAGTTGTTCAATCCCAATTTTTGCTGGCCAGTCCGTGACTGAATAGTGAGCATTATTTACAGACAGCTGATGCATGAGTAACTGAAATATCTGAGGACAGAAAATGTTAAAAGGGAGGAAAACAAACCCTGATGTGGAGAGCTCAGGTGGACAACATAGATGTTTATCCAAACCTATGTACCTACCTGCAAGGGACGTACTGCTATCACAGATTTGTGCTGTGGGAGATTTAGCCACCACAATCTTTACGAGACGACTTCAGAGTTCGCTCTCGGATTCTGTGCTCATCTTCATCTATATAAGCAAAACTTTAGGAAGGTCATTTCTACCTTTGCCTGAGAGGTCACAATCAAAGCAGTGTTTGAATTGGATCTTGTCTGTGAATCATAGCTTGGCTTCCCAGGATCATTTGTAACATGAAAAGGATGATATAAAAGTAAGTTACTGGGTCATCATATCCATAATTCTCCCCTTAATCTTACGCTTTGCTGCTTATCCCTTGATGCTTTCCCTTTCGTTCCCACCTTGGCTGTCTCTCCAAGTAGTTTAACCTTTTTACAGAATATTTGCCTCGTTCTCTCCTCCCCTTCTTTACATCTTCCCCTTTCTCCCTCCTCAATACACACCTTACAGAAAAGCTCTCCAATTTTAAATTATCCAATAATAAATTACAAGTGAACTCAAAATGGGGCATCAGCAGCCACTTAATCCCATGCAACCATAGAAAACCTGGTTCTCAGTAACCACTGAGATATCATTGCTCACGTTCATCCCAAAAGAAGTCCTAGGTCCAAGCCCCTCAGAGTATCAGGCCAAAAGATGCACCTGTCTCTACTTTATACATAATTTAATAGGTATCTGATGACATCCGTTGTATCTCAGCTCTATCCCACCTCTCCTCATATGGTATGGCCTCTGCTACCCTTTTCTTGACAATCATATTAAAAATCCCTTGGAGTTAAGTCTGTTCTTCACTTCTTCCCTATCAGTCCTCACAAGCTCTCTCCCGGTAAAAGAGAGGGGGTGCAATGATTTCTTTTGGCACTTTAGCTCTCCTTAGTCCTTCTGTGGGTACCCTGGACTTGTTTTCTTATAGGACACCTGCACAGCAGCAGCATTGCACAGCCTTGGTTTGTCCCAGAGGCCCCAAAGCATTTGTGCGATGCATGGGAAGGAGGAACATCTGACGTGTGGGAAATGTAGCCATGCCAAGTTATGTACAGGTGTCTGACAGCTCATTCAAATAAACAGCTCTAAAACCTCTCTGCCTGTGTCTGCTGCACTGTACTAGGATCTGAACAAACCATGTATCTGACAGAAAAATATTCAGAATAATATAAAATATTAAAGATTATATAAAATAGCTATATAATATATAAATATATTATAATATATAATAATATAAATTTATTATTTTATTATNACATATCATTCTGTGATTACCTTAAATGCTTCTTTTAACTATATGGGGTTGGCTAAACTTGGAGGAAATAAGAAAACGCTCTGTAATAGGTTATATTATTTTAAAGCCTGGGTCACTGAAATTGCTTAGGATGCAAGCTATCCAGCAGCAACAAACAGTTGGCAATATTGCCAGAATTGAGGTGGTTTAAATTATAAAATAAACCCCAAACATGTGCACTGTACCTAGCACTTGAACATACTATGAAAATTCAATCAAAGGTCTAATGCACCTGTAGTAAATTTTGTCAGATCAAAAAGTCTAATGTATTTATTTGAAATAACTCATTTTTAATATTATTTCCAGTGGCTGGGAAAAAAATAAAAATCTAATTATTCTGTTCTCCCTAAGCTATTCAGGGAGTAGCTGTCTCCCCGGGGTACAGCAGGGCTTTTTACAGCAAATGGTATGGTACTTAATGAAAAATAAATAATAATAAAAAAATCTTTATTACCACTTAGCTGTAGGGTAAGTGGGAGGCAAAGCAAGTCAGTATCAGTCTCAAAACAGGATTCCCACTTGCAAGAGATAAGGCAGTGAACTATATTACCCTAACACTATATTACCCTAACACTATAAAGACAAGAATAAGAAAAGTAAGTTTACAATCCAGAGACAGTTAACACACTGAGACATGACATGACAAAATTACAAATAAAGTGCATTTGGAGTTGTGCTGCTACAATGTGAAATGGATTATACCAGCTGAGTCTACATCATCTTCTCTTACATATTTGCATTTTTAAACAAAAAATGGCACAAGAAATGATAATGAGTTTTGTTGAATATAGTCCAATTAAAACAGCAAAATCTCTTAGCAAAAAAAAACACTCTAAAAACCAGTTTCACGTGGTAGCAGGAAACAAGACAAACACAGAAACGTGTGCAAAAAGTAGGATATGTAGGAAGTAGGAGGAGACGAGTTCTGCTATATAATTTTTTTAAACAAACTCTTAATTTTACAAAATGCACTGTCCTTCTGAACTGCATACCCAGTAATTTGTGTCCCCATTTGTTTTTTCTTTCAGGTGACTCCCTAACTCCTAGAATAAGGCTGTCACTTCAGCCAGCTGGTGCTTTCATTCCCGCCTCCAACCTCCAACAGTTGTGACAAGAGATGAAGAAAAACAGCTACCCTGGGCAGCCCAGGCTGGTGCGTAATGAACGGTTAACCCTGGATAAATCTAATGATAAGTGTGGGTGGCTTTGACTGAAATGACAAGGCAGTTTGTCACCCATTGCTCTGTCACAGAGATCGGCAGCGCTAACATTTTCTGCTGAGTTGAGGGGAAAGCAGCCTGAAACTTGTGCGTTTGGGAAGTTATGCACAGAAGACATTGAAAACAAAAGGGGTCAGCCTCAGTGTTGACATGCCTCTCTGGCCCTAAACAAGTCAGCAGTGGAAGAGACATGGTTTAGAAGATGCTCTTGCATGAAAATGCCACTGTCTCTGGAGATGGACAGAAAATTTAAAACACAAAAACAAAACAAACCCACAAATCTATTGATCTCTCTCATTTTAAATTACCAACAGATTTTTGACAGAGGTCCTCAGTTATTCAGTTTACCTTCACGTGAAACGCCCAAGAGCAACCCGCTTTACTACAGGGATTGTGTTTTGCTCGTTGATAGTGCCCGTAAAATGAGAACAGCAAGACTCGATTGCTATCATAAATCATTAAATAATCTCAAGGCCCCCAGTCCTCAATCATTGCAGTTTTGGTTGATACTGTGTGTGGTATCAAAGGTGTATCTGCTTAAATACAACAATTGTCCCCAAAAGACTGCACATACCTCAATCCTTATGTCTCTCTTTAATCTTAACTTCAATTAGTGCACTAATTAAGGACTGTGTGAGGTGCTACATAATCAGAATCCAAATAAACAAGTGGCTAAGGCTGGTAAGGGGCACAGAAACAGAAAGGGACAGTGGCTGCTTGAATTCCATGTGGCAGATCAGTGACAGTGCTGGATCCAAAACCACCACAAGTGGGAGGGGCACGCAACAGCATCTTATGATGCCCAGCAGTGAAAGGCACCGTGGTTTTCCTGTATGAGGGGAATTAATATCATAACTTCAGACCCCGTGACATTATTGAACTAATTCTCTGTATGAATTTGAAGACTGTGGCCTTACCATGTTTTCATTTTCTACACCCACAGTGCCTTCCTGAAAGCCTCTCTAGTTACAGGGAAGACATTCAAAACATTTTCAGACCTCTGTATCTGGAGAAAATTTACGGTGGCTCCTCTGCCTCCCACTGCTTTTCAACACCTTGGAAAACCCCATCTCTTTTAAATTTACATACCTTTTCAGGTACAAATGCCAACATTTTGAGGTAATCAAATGTGCATCATCCTGGTGCTTTCAAAGATCGGTGGCAGGTTTGCTGAGGGTTTGCTACCCAGTACTAATCCTAGGTCATCTGGGTTGACGCAGACACACTATCCCATCTCACAGCAATCCCCAGGGAACTCAAGACCTTATTACGGCTCTTCATATGTATTTTGCTTGAAACAAAAAGAAAATGCACTTCTCTATTAAGATGTTGCCAGAAATAAGAAATAAATCAAAAATGTGGACGATACACTTTCCTTCCACTGAAGCCTTTAATTTAATACAGCAGTTGCAGTATTGCCATTTCAAGAAAAAACAGACTCAAAGCAAAGAGATTTCCCTTCTGGCAACAATCTGTCATTTTGCTGCAGAAGAACATATTCATGGCAGGTTATTTTCATCTTGATCCCCTTCTAATCTCAGCTCTTGGTGTCCAGCTCTTTCGAGGAAATGCCAGCTTTGCCATTTCCATCTAACAGACAATTGCTTAAGAGAAATCCTGCTGCTTTACTCTTGTGGTCTCCAGCACATCTTTAGCATTCCTAGTAACCAGGGTCATATCATTGAAAGATATTATCTTTCTACCATGCAGTCTCAAATCTTGTGTCTGAAACCACATTGGACTTCCTTTTCCTAAAGCCCCTTGTCTCCTAACCTAAATGCTAATTAGTGAATCTCATTCACTCATTATCTCCATGTTTCTTTACGCTTGTTCTTTTTGACTTTTCTGTATAGTAACCTTTCAGCGTTCCCAGCATCCTGTTATGAAGCACTGAATGGATTCTATCCATGCTTTATGTCATACAGCTACGTTTCTGCCTTGGCATGCTGGATGTGGTACTTATTTACTTATTTTCTGTTAATCATATATTGCTTTGGCTGATGATTTTGATTTTTTTATTTTATTTGGTGGCTATAAAGATATTTAGAGTATCTTACAACTCATCTGCTACATGCTTCATCGCCACATTTATCTTCCAGTCTTTCATTCTTGCTTCAACAGCTTGTGTGGAGATACTTTTCTTATCTTAACATGGGTTTCTATTTATATCGCTGGTTTTGTTCACAAATAGCAACATGAAACAACTTCCCCTTGCTTTGGCTGAAAACACATGATCAACGGTCCTGAAATACGCTTTTGTATAAACAGTTTCTTGCCCGCTGTAGTCTGGTCTTCCATTCTATTAGTCCATCATTAATTCAGACATGGAAACATACTGTAGCTAACAGCTAAAGCAATTGGTTGTTTTATTGCTGTCTTTGCCAATGGCATTCTGAAAGGCAATTAACCAATCTGTGCCTTGATTTACCCCATTAGAATAGAAATTACAGACACATACTACTCCAGCCAAGTGGTGTGGGAACCTATTAATGCTTATGAAGCACTTCAATTTCTAAGAAATCATTAGATTAATGAAAGTAATGGTATTAGGAGCAACTGTTGATTCATTAAAAGATTTTCAAAGTTTACATCTGCACTGGGGCAGAAGGTGGTACTCATGATATGATAATTGCTCATCCCTGGTAGGGACACAGTTTATTCTAAAGTGTAGAAATTTGTCAAGCCACATTCCTAACTTGTGTCACAGCCCAACCAAAACCAAAGGCTACTACATAATTCAAGGACAAAGTGAAGATACAGTTTACAGTCCTGTCCATGCTGCAAGACCAAAATGTGTTAGCCACACTGTAATGACAACTAACAATAAGGCTGATTTTGCATCATAGCTTGATTGATTTTGCACAGTGGCTTCTTTCTGTCTGCTTTCCAAAAAAGTCCATCCGCAGTGAGGCTTTTAGGAGATTTCCCATTCATATTCCAACACTGATACTTGTTGAGATGCTAGTAATGATCAAAAATCTGCATAGGTAACCTAGGCTAATTTCATATACCAGGAGCAACACTCACACCGTTAGTTTCTGATACATGATGCTGGGAATGAAGGCAACGTCTCACACATTGAATAACATGGTGCAGAGGCCTCTGTCCTTCCACAGCCCCACACAATCTGCCCACCAGCAGTGGTCCAACAGTGGAGAAGGAAAGTGATTGTGGCAATGACCTATACCTTGGATTAAGCAAGGTGAACAGGTTTCTCTGATCAAAAAAGATATATCAACGGCATATTTCCTTATGGCAGGGCACACCCTGCTCTTCCCTTCTCAGAAGGCACAATGAATTAAGCTTGTCTCCCTCCTTGTAGCCCAGTATGTCTCAGCCTTACACATACAGCCTACTAGATGTGTGGTGCTTGTTTAATGGTTTCCTGTCTTGACTTCTTTCTCCTCTAAGAAACCAACCCATCAACACCTTTCTGGAGCTCACAGAATTGCCATGGTTGCGATCAACTGCCTAGTTGATCTTTTGTCATAAACCTGAATATTTTGTTGAAGTAGTATCAAAGTAAGTACAGAAAAACATTATGGTTTTTTTTTTTTTTTCATTTGGAATTCAACAGACAAGTTGTTCATATTTAATGGTAACTGCAGAGGCAGGTATTGCTATGCTAAAGACTACAGACTTGTTATGATACAGAAAACTGGGGCTTGATGTAAATTTTAGAGCCTGCATGTCACAGTGCTGCATTATGTTCATACTTTTAAGCTGGCTAATAAAGGTCATCAACCACAAAAATTTAGAAATTAAACATTTATGTCTATTATTGCTTGATGAATCAAGCCAGAAGGGTGCTAGAAAGCTCTTTTAATTTAATTGCAATTACCATTGCTCTTCCCACACCACTGACAGTTCAGAGAGCCTGCATATGAAAGGCATACACAGGGAAAAAAAATCTTGTGTCGCACAATTCCATTAAAAAGATCTGTACTATTCCTTTCTCCTCCCTGTTTTAGATTCTCCTGAAGCAGCAGTAGTTTTAAGCAGTTATTTTTCCTTTATTACTTTCACTGCTAAAAATAAATTACTACTGAATCATAGCGTTAGATTCTAAAGAATGGGACACACGAAGCCAACCATAATAAAAAAAAAACCAACCTACTTCCACACCAAACACAAGAGCAATCAGAGACAGAAATATCACAGGAAGAGACAGGTGCAGCTTTAGAGGAAGAAATTCATTGCTTACATAAACACTTTCATTCTCATCTAAAATACACAGGTTATTGAACATACTTCACTAGATTAAATGAACATCATCTGAATCAGAAAACCCAGTGAGCAGGTCAAATCATTATCTTACCCTCCGTAACAATCATTTAGTTCTTCTATTCTAAAATTTTTCCACTATGAGGTTTGAGGAAAGCTGTTGTGATTCTTTGTATTTTCAATTCCCAGTCTGTCCTTCAGGGATAATAAAGCAAATCTGACCATATAAAGAGACTGAGATGATTTTGTTCTCTCCCAAAGCTTTCTTACAGCAGGAAAATCACACATTTCTCTAAAATAATATCAAAGGTGTTACGCTTAGGAGCCTCTTGTTATTCAACAAATTCAATATTTTAAGGCCAGAAAGTTTACTAGCCTTTAACTTCCAATAGTGTAATTCTAAAAGGTGACAGACATGCACACACAAAGGCTTTTTTTGGTTAGAAAATTGTACTAATCTTTTTCAATAATTATGTTAACGTTATGCTTCACAGATTAGGGCAAACTGGATGTTATCAAACAGTATTTCACTTTTCATTAATATTTGCATTATCCAAGTGAAAAATCCTGTTTACTTAAGACACGTATATCATTCTAATACACATATACCTTAAGTATTCAGTTTAATTGTAGCAGTTTTTATAAAGACTATACCTC
Source organism: Nycticryphes semicollaris (assembly GCA_013400055.1). Lineage (NCBI taxonomy): Eukaryota > Metazoa > Chordata > Aves > Charadriiformes > Rostratulidae > Nycticryphes > Nycticryphes semicollaris. Next base: position 266,085 of record VXBJ01002088.1, on the reverse strand, counting down.
TTGTGTGAATTAGGTAAGGTAATTGGTCTGTTACCATGATCTCAGATTTATATTAAGAAACAGCAAGTAATAAATATGGTGAATGAAAACAGGGTTTATGAGATTTTCACCTAAGAAAGGGTGAATAAGGCATGTGTAAACTACCTGACAGAATAAATACTGAAATTGCAATTTCATACAGGGAACTTGAATCAAGACAGATGAATCTTTAATACATACGTGGATTATTAAAGGAGAGACGTTTGTGTTGCTCATTCAAAAACTGACCTCAAGCAGGGACCAGGTTATAAGCTCAGTACGTCAGGTTGGAAAGATACCTTGGAATAACTGACTTGCACTGGACACACGCAAGACATTATGTATGTGTATGTAGAACATCCAGGGTTATACACATAATAGAGCCAGAGAAAGACAAATATAATGAAACTTTAAAAGGTAGTAATAAATTCACATTTCTGGATTTTCTGATTTCTGTTTGGATTTTCAAACTATTAAATAGCAGTATTTACTATTAGAGAAATTATATAAATCTCAGATGTGTCGCTGGTGGGAAAGTAAATAACTAGAAAGATATATCCACACTTCTTGCTTATAAAATACAGAATCCAGGTAGTACTCAGCAAGAGAAAGGAAGAAGGAGAGAAGAAGAGGAGGTCCCAGAAATAATAGCACTCACTGTCTTTGAAATTGTAAAGTCTAGCCTAAAAAAATAAATATTCCATTATTCCTGACACGAGTTGAGAAAACACTATACCCTTCACCTTTGGCTACATGTATGTAAAAGCAGAACTTCACTCACTCACAGAAGAGATGCAGGCATATAGCCGTAAACAAACACTTGCTAAAGATCATCTTTGACCCTTATTAAATCTACATTTAAAAATGGCTTCAATAACAGAGGTGAAACACATTTTCATGCTAATAACCCAAATGGCACATACAAACTTAGTGGGTTTGCATGGATCTGCTTGTCACGCTTGCTTACAATCACATCCACGCCATTTTGTCCTGCTCTCCACACATACACTTGTGCAATGTCAATAGCACCCTTGTGTGTATCTAGCCATTAACTTCTATGGCAGAAATATTTCTGTAACACACTTGATTAAACAATGGGCATTCCTGTGTATCTCTCAAATATGTAAATAAGAACAAAGGACTGAGAAAGGTCTTCTTGGCAAACCGTCTTTTGATCCTACAGCCAGCCATCTGAAAAAGTCAATTCCATAAACTCAGCAAAGTGCTCCCAAGTAAGAATTGAGTTTCAACCCTCTTTGCCCCAACAATAACCTATGCCAACACTATTCAGCTGGTGTGCATCCTTCTTCTGATCCCCTTGAAGCAACTGATATATAGCTACTTTTTATAATCTGCATTCTCATTTTCATCTTCTCTCCTCTCGGTGTATTTTAGACAGCAGTCATCACTTGTCTTAAATCCTCTGTGCAAACGCACTAGTGGGTATTCTTTTGCACGCTACGTACAGATGTTGAAAAGGCAATGTTCCAATGAGTTAGATGTAAACTCCATTCATAGTGTCGCTTGCCTTTAGAAGTCTGTTGCCAAATATTTCACGCTACCCCTTGTCCCTTCTCAACTTGAGACCCCAAGACTGCAAGGCTTTGGAAAAAAAAATTCCAAAGTAGCTTTCAGGCAAGCTCACACTGCTCTGGTTCCTCATACAACATGGATAATAGGTAAGTGCCATGTGCTGAGCATTTTCCAAGGCACATTACAGATATTACCCTACATAAGCCAAAACACCCCGAACAAAAGCTCTGCTGAAGTATAGCTCCCCTTAGGCAACTTCGCTTCTCGGAAGCCAAAGACCAGGGAGTTCAAGACCGAGGTGCTCTATTAGGCGCCTGAGGCAAAAAAAAGGCTACCTAAACTGAGCAGAGAAACTGCAGTCAATCCCCAAAGGAAGTCCTTGCCTTGATGCCTGGTTAATAGTTAATGCATAGGGCAAGTCCTCAGTAGCCAGGAGCTACCTCTGAGAAAAGCAGCGTGCAGTTATAGGAAGACAGACAGCTGAACTTCAACATCTACTGAAATAGCAAGAACTATTTCCATTCAAAATAATGTATGTTTTAATTAGACTACATGAGATATTCAGACAATACAATCATCAGGTCCTGGCATAGGTGTTCTCGTGGGAGTAAAAGGTGGCTAGAATAATTGTTCAAATACTGCTGTCTCTAAACATAAACACTCGAACGCCAACCAGCTTAAACCCCATCACGGTAAGAGCTGTAACTGGCATGAACACTGACAGCATGCATGTGTTGCATTGAGCTCAATAAATGATTTTCATCTCTAGAGCACATTTTCTGAAGAGCCTAAGATGCTTTCCAAGTGTGAAATAACACACAGTCAGTACAGGGACATTATTTTTTCCTCTCTCTCTGCACTTCAGAAACACTAACAGCATGTTCCTAACTAAGCTTTTACTTTTTCATTTCTCTCATCAGTTCAATTGAATCTAGAATGATAAAGGTTTTTAAAGAGAGGGAAGGAAAAAGGTTAACTACTTTCCCAGTGCAACAAAGGCTGTCCTGTAAGCGGTAAGGGTCACTGGGAATGTAGCAGCAAATCAGACACCACCACTGTTTTAATTTCCTCTATACCGAACACATTACACTGGAGGATTTAAAGGATACTTGTTATATCTCAGTTTTAAAAACATCATCATGAAACAGGCCAATAAACCTCTTTGTTGATTAATCAAGTACTAAAATAGCATATTGGCTTCAGGACCACGTGTGCTAATGTTTTCTAAGTGTTAGGTATAGATCAACAACTGGATAAGCAATTTAAAGTTAACAAAAAAAGCTAACAGAGTGGCCCATCTTGAATAAGCCTGGACATTAGTTTATTGGAAAGCCTACACACATTCCAGTGGCTTTCTAAAGGTTACACAGTAAATCAGCCACAATTAAAAGTACAAAACTGCAACTCCATTTTTCCATTTTCTTGCTCTATCTAAAAAATAGCATTGTTTCGCTAAAGGGATAAAGACTTTGTAGAGCAGTGAGGATGACGACAAGTATCTACAAATCCTTCAGGCAATATACCAAAATTGACACTTCACAATTAAAAAAGTTTACATTCCATTCATATTGGTATTTCTTAGTACCATAGTAGCAAACTTCCTAATAACACAGATTAAAAAGCACAAGAAGATACTTTAAAAATACCCAGAACTGCAACAAAACAAGATAATGAGAACAGAAACAGAAAAACACTGAAAATTAAAACCTCAAAACAGAACTTTAGGAATTAAATGTTATTTAACTGCAGATCTCAATAAAACCACTTTGTAAAATCATTTGTATGTGCAAATTGACAAATAAAAGCCAGATAGTAGAACCCCTCTCCTTTTTGGCTCTAGATAATCCTTCTCTTCAAGAAAGGTCAGCGCGTACTCTGGGCTTTCTCAGATTGCTTCTTCCAATCGTATTTTAGGTTGTTGACTCCCTCAGATCCCTCATGCCTTCAGGATTTAGTAGCCTATGTCCTATTTATGCCCCATTTTGCAGGCAAACACAGCAGTCTGCTTAGGGATTCTGGTTGAGCTGAAATACTGTTGCTACCAAAGAAAGCACACCACCTTTTGCAAGGATGGATGGGGAACCTCCTAGATACACACTCCACACTGTAGCATTGACAGGCAAGAACATCATTAAGTTTTCTACATAACAAAAATACAAGTACTCTATAAATTGACTGAAAAGGATTAAACCCAGTCTATAAAGATACTACAACTGAAGCTGAGATTTTTATTTCTTTTTATTGTATAGGTTTATTAAGGTAATACTTGTTTATCAGAAATACTTTCCCGTATGAATGCTGATGGCATATTAATTAGGGACTTCTAGACGCCCATTAGAATTTCTCATCAAAACCAGCAGGTGTCTCAAATGGCTTAGCATGTGGGAGTCCCGTTCAAGGTCCTGCTCTGAGTCAGACGGAATACAGACTTGAATCTGGGTTTCCCTCTTCCCAAACACAGACCACTAATTGCTCTTAGATTTTGTTTGATGTTTCTCAAAAATATTTTGGAACGGTTTGGTTTACCCCAGTGAAAAAAAAAGGGGGAGGGCAAGGAATTAAAATTGTGCAAAATTTTTGCAGACAGTTTAAGATTAAGCTTTCCCTTTAAGCTCTATTTTAAACCCAATATTCATCTACTAAAACCATCATGTCTAACATACAGACATTTGGCTCAAGTTGTAAAAAGAAGAGCAAGAGAAAAAGAGGGCAAATCTGTTAGTTACGTCTTTGCAGCTGAGAAAGATAAAATCAGATAAAAACACCTTGGAAAAGATGTTACAATAAGATAGGGCTGAAGGTTCATAGCTGTAAGTTCTTTAAGAGAGTTATAAAAAAAAGAAAAAAGAAAAAAAGAAAAAAAATTCAAGCCTGAAACTCTGCTGCTGCTTTTCTGTCAGAAGAGACACAGCTAACAGCAGCAACAAATACATTATATCGCTTCTGGGACTTGAGACAAGTAGTAAAGTAACATTGAGACATTAATTTAGCTGAATGAATAGACAGATGAGGGAAAATTCCAGTTCTGTCTAGATCACATTAATAGTAGAGACAACTGAAATTTAACAGAGAGTTCAGAACAAGGTAAATTAAAGCTGCTTCTTTTCTTCTAGAGAAAAGTAATTTTGTGAGATTCTCCTGGTTGTTTAACATTCGAGTCAAGGAGAAACACTCAGAAATATGGTCAAAATACACACTTAGAAAAAAAGTCAAGTCATGCACCTGGTATGCCAAACTTTTCACATTTCATTTGATTTTAGGCAAGGCTCTTGCAAAACCAAAACCCTTGAAGACCTGTAGTTATTTTCAAATTTTTGTGGATGGACCATAATTTTGAAGCTATAAGCAGTCTCCCTCAGAACTTCAGATCACATCTAAGACAGCATTGCTCATCATCTGGGAGGCAGTTGTTTTAAAACAAATGATTCCAAGTTCTCTCACAAACTTTCTGTATAAGGAAAATGGACAATGCTGTGCTTTTTTTCAATAAAACACATGTTCACTGCATAATTCTGCTTATATACAGCGTGGAGTGTTTGTGTGTAGGCAGAGCTCCCATCACCTCTCTACTCAAATAGAAGTGAGACAGATTCTTATTGAAAGCATAATTAAAGCTAATTATACTGAAAGAGATTTATTTTTTCCTTTCTGTTTTGGCTGCTTATTCTAAGAAACTAAATTACAGAAAGTTTTTATGGCATATATTAGATGCTCATTTTCTAAAGTAACTGGAATGGTGTTTGACCTTCTGCTTGAAATTCAGATGGGTTAACCTTCCTTCTCTTCTCTGCTCTACTGGGGATAGTCACTCTCATAAAGCACCGATGCTCAGTTTTACATTTAAAGTATCAATAGCTTAAAGAAATTAAAACGTAGGCAACTTGTGACAGGCTATTAAGCCCATTTCTTCTCAGGAAAAGGGAAATCAGGGGACAGTTACGGCAAATGGTGGGTTTCTCTCATTTTCTTTCACCAATTCTTTTTAAGCTTACCACATACAAAGGTTTAATTCTTATACTTTATCCATCAGAGTAACCCACCCAGCAAAACTTATGCAGAGAATACACATGTCCAGAGAGAGACTGAAAGAACCAGAAGCCCATATCTAATGAAGAACATGTTGCAGGTAACTGAAAGAGAAAAAAAAATTGCAGGTAACAAGCAAGCATGAGGTCAAATCTGTCATTAGTGTAAGCCTCCAAAATCAGTTAATTATCCCACGGATTGCTTTGGTTGTGTTGCATTAGCAACTCTTCAAATTCCAACAGATTGAGTGCTGAACCAGTATTAATAGCAAGATTTTTTGCGTTTCATGAGAAATATGAAAAGAAAAAGTTATAATAAAAAACATAACAGATACATACATAGTTACCTTACTTCACACAGCACCACTCCTATACACCTTTCCTGAAAATCTTCTATTACAAATTCCTGTAACAGGTTCTAATTTGTAGTGACTAAAACTGAGTTCAGCTGGTTCAGCTGTGCACACTAACTCAATCAGGCATCATACCTTGAGTTAATAAACCACAAAATAACATAAAATAACAAATGAGTACTGAAAATTAGGAGCAAGTTGTTAGGACGAAATCTGTAGAATTGAAATAATATTCTTAAAAAAATTATCAAAAGAAACTAATTTGCTACAAGACATTTTATGAACAGAGCAACTATGCTTCAGAGCAATTCACAGAATTGCTTGCTTGCTTCTTTGAAACTCTCTTAGTTTTGGTAGACCTTTTTTACAAGATATCAATTATATAATATCTCTCTCTGTGTATGCTGTCTTGCTTCCTTCAGAATATAATTCTTAACACAACTTGCAAGCCTTTATTCTACTTTTCAGTCTTGAGAAATGCACTTGCATGCTTGCACAAAGTCCTGCTGAAATTATCTTTCTTACATAAAAACCCAAAGTGATGATACCATGCAAATTTGCATCATGGAGAGCGAAGGAGAGGGAGATGACTCCACGAAATTCCAGTAAGACTTCTTTCTTGCAATTGGCTGGATGGGAAACAATATAAATTGCAACAACACATAGCGGATAGACGCAGAAATTACTTCTCCTACCAAAAATTTGATGTTAATGTCTCTGATTGAAGCTTGCTGATATATGACCAAAAAAATAATCTAATATTATATCGATTATAGGGCTAGGATGTATACTATGATACAAGTAAAATTTTTTCTTCGCTAAGGTTTAAAATTCTGCTGTATTAATGGTGAGCTGTAAGGTCACAGCCCAGGAATCCAGTTTATGCATACCTCTTAAACGCATCATTCAAATCATTCAGCTATTTCTGAATGACAAAACAAGCATCTAATAACTAGGAACATGCAGCACCTAACATTATGAAGTTGATCTCCTTCACTGAAACAGTATTTGCCGAGAGTATTTAAGAAGTGACATTGTCACACTATACCAAACACTTCCTTCAAAGTGATCTGGTAAGTATGAAATTATCGTATGTTAATTTTTAGTTTAATTTCTATATTAATTAATTTAAAACTATGTTTTGCAAACAACAAATAATCAACATAATCAACATATAAACAACATAATCAGTTCAGGCCCTGCTCCTATTTACAGATGCCTGTGCAAAGAACTTGGATCCATTTGCAGGATCTGTGCAATTACAAGGATTTGCTCTCACCCATCTAATAGTTACCAACTGGTCATTTTGCTGCTTTGCCCTTCCTGAACTGGAGTTTGCTTTGTGATGAGGTATATGCCATAGGGAACTAGAATGAATTTATAATACATACTTCAGCATTAAATATTTGGGAAGCATTTTCATAAATATATGGCTCTGTTTATTTCAGGTTTGGCTGCCATGCCGATGACAGCAACATTCTAAGTGAAATGAATGCAAAACACCCTTGCTCCTGGCTGGAAGAAACTGATTATAAAATTTGGATGAACAACCAGAAGAAGGGCTTGTTAGTCACATAGCTCTGTCCTCTATTCTATGACCAACTTACTTGGAAAGAAATAGAACACCACCCAGTTTAGTTTTCCCTCATTAATTTCCTGGATATCACATTATCACATCTTATGCCATTACAAGAAAACTTAGAAAAGTGTTTCAGTCCATTATTCTGACTTTTTTTTTTAAAAAAAAAACCCAAACCTATAAAATTTGGTAATTCGTTTTTACGATTCAAATTTTGGGGCTCTTAGGAAAGCTTCTCCAGGTGTTCTCTGGTTCTACATGTTTGATGTGCTTTTCTTTTTGACCAGGAAACTATTTTCAGTGCTTCCAACCACTAGCATTGCAGCATCCTGATACAGCATGTCCTACCACACCCCAAAAATAACAATTGCCTTAAAAAAAATAATAATAAGTGGCAGGTTTTATAGATGGTTTGCTCTTTTTCCATTTTTGGACCCATAAAGGCTTTCATTTTCAAGGTTTCCTTTACAAGCTAGAAAACCCAATTAGGAAACTAGAAAAGTTTATTTATTTTGAAAGTTAAGATTTTCACCTAAGACAACAGCTTGAGTTTTAAGTAAATCATATATGGTGAGATTTCTTAAAAACCCCCACAAGTGTTGACAACTAGCCACCCACTCAACTTATTCAGTGTGTCCTACTACAGTTTATGCTATCATTTGTCAAAAAATTTCCAACCTTTTTTCTTTGTAAGCTTCCATCAAATTCTAATTTGGTATATATTTCACCTCTGTATTGCCTGAGCTTTCAAAGAGTTGCATTATCATTATGACCTCTTCACTTGAAAATACGACAAATTAAAAAATGTTCTACTACTCGGAAAGAGTCAGGATATATATGAAGTTTTCACATCCCGTGAAAGAAATAGGCCAAACAGTATGAGAATTTCACCAGGCTTCATAACCTGCTTGCCAGAAGCACAGAGTTTAACACACTCTAACATACCAAAAGTATGTTGAGATGGAAAACTCCATACTTGCCGTTCTTCTTCTTGTAAGACTTGACAGACTTATAACAAAGGATTGAGAATAAAATACCAAAAGGGCTTCCAAAGGTTGATGGTTTATTCCTAGGAAACTTGTAGAGATTCAAATATTTCCAATCTCTATAGTTCAAAAACTGAAATGGCTTCTATCCTTTAAACAGAACTTGCATAGACACCAGTGCTTGTGATCTCTGAAGCTTAGGAGCTAGATGTTTTCACTTCTATTTTTAATAGCTAAATTGTCAAAGGAATGAAAGAACTACACATCAGTAAGTTTAACTCTCACAGAGATGGATATATCCATTGTAGGTGGCTAAATACATGCAATTCCACTGTCTTCCAAGATCTGTGCATTTGAATTGTGTAGACTGAAGAACTGCAAACTAAGCTTTTCATTTGCCTGCACGTTTCATCTGTTATGTATGAAGTTATAAATCAGTTGCATAGAACAAATTGGAGTTAAATGCTTTCCTTGCTTTACTGGCCAAAATTAAAAAAAAAAAATAAATAAATAAACGAACTGATTTGGACTGTCATATTTTAAAAACTAAAATTACTACACATTTTTTAAAGGAGGAGAACTGAATTTATTTAAGAAAACGCTATTCAAAGCCAGTTTCAAAATATTACATTATCAGCTAGTGCAAATCAGGAAAAGTCTGCAAAATTTCAGCTTCAGACTCTCGATAGCATACACCATTTTCTTAATGCTAAAAAGAAATAGCAGTGAAACTTTAATTTAGCTGTTGACCGAAGTTGTATACACTTAGGAGTACACAGGCACACGGACAAAGTAGATACCTTTAGCTGGATATTTTTCTTAAGAAGTTGTATCTTCCATTAATGCCGCACTAAAAATATACTCCGTTTTCTTGCCAGAATAGGTGATATACCGTAGAGTTCTACACACAATATAGACATTCATATATATGATGCATTGAAGGAGGGGAGGGGGATTCGATAGTTATCTGCAATTGTGCAAGCAAGTATTTTCTCTTTCTTTTGTAAAGGGCGTTTGGAGACAGTTAGGAAACAAATACTTAATTTATATATATATATATCTTTTCCTTGCTTACGGATTTAACTCACGCTGTTAGTTACAATTCAAGTTAGTGTGAATAACAGAAAATGGCTATCAAAAGCGTTCCTCACATGAACGCTCATTCATAAATGAAGTTCTCATCCCCTCTAAGCTGCTAGTGAACCACCAATTTCTCCCCATGTCAGCTTTTTATCCACATAGTCTTACTTAAGAAGGGCACACACAGGAGAAATATATTTTCCGATAACTTTCTTCATTTTGTATACACTTTGCACCTAGCATACATGAAAAATCAGAAAGTAATGAAATTATTACCTTGTTACTTCACTCATTAGGAATTTTTCTTGGAAGGTTCAGCTAGGAAGCACCTATTCTATAACAAACATTAGGGAATTGAATATAGCACTGCAAGAGCTCAATAAATGTGCTTTTACAAGGAAAGGCGACATTTACCTACATTTTGTTCCATTCACTAATGTGGCGGTTCATAGTGAATTATTAGTGAATCACTGTGAACAAGCAGGAGAAAACGGAAATAAAATATGTAAAATTAAGTCTTTAGATATATTTTTTCCCGTAGGTGTAACAAGTATTCAGCTAGGAGAACTTAAGAGACAGGACATAAGGACATAGGGGTGGTAGTCAAAATAGTCTGTTTGCTTGAGTTTCCCAGGGAGGCTTGTAAATAACTTTTAGTTTATAAATCTTTTCATTTGCAGACCTGCTAAGTCATGAAAAGGAAGGAACAAATGAATGCTAAGACCCATTACCTGCCCATTTTATTTTCATGCCCACGAACCGATTAAGAAAAGGTTCCTGGCATCATGGCACCCAATGGGCAGAAGACAGTTATGCAAAGCAGCAAAATATTGTGAAAATAAGCTGTGCAAGTAATATCTGCCAAAGGCTAACGTGTTTTACTTTCTGCAGAGCTAGCAAAAAAACAGGACACTGTCCAATTCTGTTTAGCAGATGATTCTGAGAAAAATGATTTTGTAAAGTAGTGAAAAACAGGGAAGGACTGCCCTTGAAGAACTCTAGTACATATATTTATATACATGTGTGCTGCTTATTTGTACAAATCAAAGCATCATCTCATCAGCCTTAAAAAGAAAAAAGAAGCAATTCTACAATACTGCATGTAGTACTGTTTTATTGCCATTGAAGCCTGTTAATACTTCAGACTAAAAGCTCTGTAAACTCTACAAAGTTTTTTGCCATTTTAATTGTGATATTCAGGAAGCAGAATTTAATATTGTTCTTATGTCTCAAATAGCAACATGATTATTGAAGTCANTATATATATATATAAGATTCCTTATTATTGCTAAGGCCAAGTTTGAACATTCTGAAATTTGTGGTCTGGTGTCAATAATTCAAAATCTGCATCTGCATCAGAATTTGTGGCCCATCTCTAGAATTACTTAAAGCATTTTTTTCTCACACCTGATGTATTTACTTTAGTACTTGAAAGATCAAAAGGAAAGGCCTTGCAAGTCCATCAGTCCCAATCTTGACAGCATCTTTGAACTGATCACTTAAAAAATAAACATGAAACGTGTGATAGTGAAGCCGAATGGAATCGCTGTAAGGTGGTATGCAGCGTACTGAATCTCTGTCTTCTCTGAGCTGTTTTACAAAAAAATAGAAATTCACTTCACTCTAAGAAGGCTTGAAAACGCTCCAGGCAGCAGCAGATCTTTGCTTTTTTACCTAGTTCTGGGCTGAAAAACCCATCTGTTTGATCTCATTTTGCACTGAATTCATGGTCATCTTACATTGTTGTTACTGTATATTTTACATAATAATGTAGCAACAATTCCACAAGGTTTGTGCTATGTTTATTGTATGCTACCTATACTCAGGCTAAATAGTACCATTCTTCAAACTATTACAGATACCCTATCAAAAATACTTCCCCTCAAATCCACAGGCAGCCGTCTCCAAATCAATGGCAACAGTATCCTGTCCAAAATTTGATCCCTTGTATTCTTTGTGAGTGTGTTGGATACCCCTAAGAGCTTTGCACCAGAGACCCCTATAGGGCTCCCCTTATGCATCTGCCAACCGAATTACATGTTTTTCAATAAAACTTTTCTGCTAAAAATATACATATTTTTATGTATACTGATATCTTGTGACAGATTAAAAGGAGAAAATGCAAAAAAGATTTTTTTTGCAGATGCATTTTGTCCTAAAGTAATTTCCATACCTTTATAGCCCTATACTTATCTATGGATATAGATCAATGTACAAAATCCAAGTAAAGAAGTATCATACTTGAGTACAGTATCATACTTAATTATCAGAAAGGGAGAGAAGCTCCAGAGGTTGAATGTAGGGTGAACAGAAGTCATGCCTACCACAGAGCATACAACGCTGCTTAAAATCCTCCTGAAACAAAACCTCCACAAATTACCAGAACTGGTTCCACAGCATTGGCAAGTGGCTACAAGCCCCTTCTCTAATATCCCGAAAACTTTAACATAAAAAGTCTGTGGCAGTCACCACAGTGTAATGGTGGTGTGTTTGTTAGAGTACAGTTAGGATATACTCTTCCACTGGATTTTGCTTTAATACATACTCAAACATGACCTACTGGTATTGGCTAGCTTCTCCAAAATCAGGTCTCGGCTGAGGCCGTCTCTGGATATAAATTTTGTCGCTCTTTTGATCTACTAAGAATTACATTCCTCACTCCCAAAATTATCGTGACTTTTGAAGATTTGTGCATACCAATGCTGCTTCATTTTCTGCCCAAGCAAGGCCAGTGTGTACACCACCAGAAGTAAAAGTCTAAAAGTAAAAATGACCTCATTTTACGCTGTGTCTAGCAGAGAGAAGCACAAAGGCAGACACATGAAAGGAAGGACCTTATCCTTTTTCTCATCACCTGCAACCCTTATCTCCAGCCTGCCGAGTATACCGTTTACTGCAAACCAACCACCCAATGTGCTGTTATGAGCAACATGGCTCTAATTTTACCTAACTAAATTAAAAGGCTCTCTCATGCAGATTACTGCAAGTGACGACATTTTCCTTACTGCCTCAAATCACCCTTTGTAAATCCCGAGGAGAGCTGCCTGGGTGAGGGCTGAGAGCCTTCTTTAATGGCGAGTTGTTGATCAGCGGCGGCAGTTGCCCAGGAGGGGAAGAGGAGGCCGCACCGACAGCAGCAGCCATCCTCGTCTTCTCCTCCCAGCCTTCCAGAGGGTCTCTTCATCGCAAGGCAGTTCAACATAACAAGTCCTGGTACCCCATTCACAGACAGACGTGATTCCAGCCGTGATTAACAGGACAGATGTGTCCAAAGTCCTCATGCAAATACCCTCCTGTGACCAAAATGGTGGGGAATCCACCACAGAAACACAGTGCTCTTTCCTCAAAAGAGCTTTAAAACAGCTCCTCTTGAAAATTAAAAGCCTGCCTTACCTGTGACTGGGAGACATGCCTGCAAGATCGCAAAGGTCACGGTCTTCCTCCACTTCATCTTGTCTGGCCCAGGAGGTGCTGGGGAGCGGGAGGCCACGGGGACCGGAGGAGAAGAGTGGCCTCCACGGTCTGTGCTGCGCCTTGACCTCCCTGCAGGAAGCTCACCACCTGCCGGCAGCCCCACCAGAGCACCCGCCTTCCTCCCTTCCTCTGCCTGCCAGCCAGGCGGCCTCCGAGGACTGGGGCTTACGTTCTTGGTATTCATGTTTGGGGTTTCCTTTTGTACCTTTTTTTTTTCCTTTTTGCAAGACGGTTTTTGGTGGGTCTTCCTTTTTTCCCAGTTTGTCTGATGGTTCCTAGGACATCCCAGTCAGCAGCTGCTGATGTCTAGAAGGAGCCTAGAAAGTAGATATGTCAGAATCAGCCTGACTTTAAAAGGGATGAAATATCTCTATGTCCAGTGTGTGGTATGGCACAAGTAGAAGTTTAAAATTGTAAATTAGAGTCACTCTTGAACAAGTAGCTGGCTAAATGGGTAGAGAAATAAACGCTCATTTCTGAATCTAATTGAATCAAATGGCCTTGCTGCAAGCAGCCTACAGTGGCTGAGCTCTGAGGACTATGGTGGGACTGGCTCCAGAGAGAGCTGGGCTCTCACCGACCTTACAGATTGCCTCCACAGGAGCTAACACACCAGCACAACTGGCCCTGCCTGGCTCACGTCGGTTGTACCCATGAAATGGAGGTGTCTTTTGATATGAGCACACTGCATCTCTGTATTCCAAAGAACGTCAGCACTTGTGGAGCTCTGGAGCAATTTTGTCCTCCAGGCTCCTGCAGGCCCTAGGAAGGAGAGCCCATGTCATCTCTGCAGATGAACACAGTGCACATCTTCTTGCTTGGCTTGAAACAGAAAGTTTTGCACCCTCTAGCTCACGTACGGCACTCCTACCCACTTAGAGGGCCACAACAATGAACCTCCTTGCTGCTCGTAGCTGTCCTCTAAAGAGAGATCCTGAGGCAGAGCAGCACACCTCAGGAGTGGGATGGGTGGTCGGAAGGTTTGGGACCTACAGGGCTTTTCAGCCCCACCTTGCAAGTTCACCCATTAACACAGTCCTCAGAGCAATGCAAAATTAAGCAGGTTTGCCCAGAGGCCACCAGCATGCCACAGGTCTAGCATGATGACTGCACTGCCTCCCACGCCACCCTAAGTCCCTGCTACCCCCTTGCCTGGGTAGCACATGTACATGCCAACTGGCTAGCCCTGCATGAATGTGAAAATGCCCTGTGTTTTTCTGCTGCTCTGAGAGGACTAATAAGATTGCTGCAGGTAGCTACAGAAAACCCTGAGTAGGAACAGGTTATGTTTGAGTCTCCTTTCTTTAACTGGATTGACATTTTTGACTCCTCAGGTCAAAAGTGATTGGGATGGTGGTGTGAGCAGAAGGTTGTGTACCTAGAATCACACTTCCTTACTTCCTTCCTTCCTTCCTTATGAAGCCAAGTTAGGGATTGAATCAGGCGATATTAACGCAGGGCTCCATCGGCAGTGGTGGATAACTACACAGCCAACAGAATATGTATGCTTCAGCAGTAACCCAGCAAATGTCACTCAGGAGAACTCTTTGCACTATGAACTGGAAGAACCCAAGAAACTGATTTGTGTTAACCATATTAAATCATTTCATTATGCTTTTAATTGAGGACCTCAACAAGCTTTTCAAATTAGCCTTAGTACAGTTAAGCTTTTACAGATAAAGAAGTCCTAGGGGAGACAATGAAAACAAGGGACTAGAACTCAAAGAGAACTAGGAATCAGGGACACCTGGGAGTTGTTTGGGCGCAGGTTCTTTCGGTTCCTTGCTTCTCTTTATTTAAAACAAACAAACAAAAAGCAAACTAACCACCGCAACTTGTAAATGCATGAGAAAAAAAGCAAGGGGAGAGCCAAGGTGTGGTTAGGGGTACTTCCTCCTCAACATTTCCCATTTCATTTTTATTGTCGTTATTATTGTTATTATTAAGAAGCAGCAGCAACTAATAAAAGGATTCACTGGGGTAACAGAGGGGAGAAAAAACCCAGCATAATAAAATGAAATTAAGAAAGGTCAAATTCAGAGTTTTAGGTAAGATATTAGAAGTAATTTCTCCAGCACAGTGTTAGAGCATTTGTATGAAAATCATACTACGTGACATGAACTCTAGCTTTTTAAGAAATCTATATTGTGCTGTTTTCAAATGTGAACAAACAACAAATGTCACTTTTATTAGCAAAAATAAAAAGTACCTTTTAGACAGCTGCTAACTAAAAAAAAAGCTTGGAAAACATGACTTAGATACACCTTAAAGGCTAAAACTCAGCCTCCTCCCATCAAAATACAACTAGCTTAACAGAAGATTGTTGTGTTTACAATAGTAATACTATTAATACACTTCAGGATCAGTGCTTAGGCTGGGAGGAAGCACAATGAATAATTTTATTTTTTTTTTCTAATTCTTAGAAAATAAAGAAAAAAGTGAGGGGGGTGCTTCTGCCCCTCCACTCAGCTATGGTGAGACCCACCTGGAGTACTGCAGCCAGCTCTGGAGTCCCCAACATAAGAAGAGCATGGACCTGTTGGAGTGTGTGCAGAGGAGGGCTGTGAAGGTGATCAGATGACTGGAGAACCTCTCCTATGAGGACAGGCTGAGAGAGTTGGGATTGTTCAGCCTGGGCAAGAAAGCACTCCAGGGAGACTTTATTGCAGTCTTCTAGTATTTAAAGGGGGCTTACAGAAAAGATGAGGACAAACTTTTTAGTAGGGTTTATTGAGATAGGACAAGGGTTAACAGTTTTAAACTAAAAGAGGGTCGATTTAGACTAGACTAGAAAAAAAATCTTTATTGTGAGGGTGGTGAAGTACTGGCACAGGTTGCCCAGAGAGGTGATAGATGCCCCATCCCTTGAAACATTCAAAGCTAGGTTGGTGGGGCTCTGAGCAACCTGATCTGGTTGAAGATGTCCCTGCTCATTGTAGGGGAGGTTGGACTAGATG
Organism: Nycticryphes semicollaris; assembly: GCA_013400055.1. Classification (NCBI taxonomy): domain Eukaryota; kingdom Metazoa; phylum Chordata; class Aves; order Charadriiformes; family Rostratulidae; genus Nycticryphes; species Nycticryphes semicollaris. Next base: position 250,080 of record VXBJ01002088.1, on the reverse strand, counting down.
ACCTTTAAATGTCACTTCTGGCCCAAACAATTCTATGATTCTAAGACAACTGGCAGGGTGAGAGTTACTGTGCATATAAGAAGTAAGGATTTATAGTCTTTTGAAAGCAAGGTAAATTGAAGTTCTTGGAAGAAGGAGACAAAGATGAAAGCTAGTACATTGACAAAGCAGTATTATCCTTTTATTTAATAATTATTATATCTTCTGACAATCAATACCAAAATTATTAGACACTAGTATTACTCCAGCCTGCCAAAGCTAGTGCTGCATGCCGTTCTGTGATACCTAGACAGTACTGCTGAGCCTCTGCTCTCTCCCAGCCTTGGAGAGGGTTTCCTCTGTGGTGCCTCTACTGCAGAAGCTGCAAGGGAAGGCTGGACATGGGTTCTGGCTCACTGACAGAAAGCCACAAAACAGAGCCCATGACAGCTGCCACACATTGAACCTGAAGGAGGTGTCATTAGTCCCAGAAACGGCTGTGCTCAGGTACATGGTCTATATTCCAATGTGAGCCAGATAAAGTCCCTTCTGTCCACTTCCCCATGTAACAGAAGATTGGCTGAAACAAAGAATTAGTGAAAGAGATCCCTGTTTCCACTGCAAGCTGTCTAAATCTCACTGATGTCTTATACAAAAGCTAAAATAATATCATAGCAGTTATTGATATTTTGGGGTAATAGTATTTTCAGAGGAGCAAATGGCACTGCTCATCACTATTCCACTGACCCCTGTCTCCTCCTGTTATTGATCATAGCTTCTCTCTCCGGCAGAAAGCCAGCAAATTATCACGTTGAATAGAGTTGAGGCCAAAGGTAAGGAAAAGGAATGAAGAGCTGTATACGAAAGGGAGATTAATGGCAAGAGTGGGCACATTGGAAGAATGGCAGTTGGGCCAGTGTGTTTTCATGTCTAGATAGGGAAAGGTCAGAGAAATAAAGTATATGAACTTCATTTAGAAGCGTCAGTAGAGTCAGAAAAAGCCTTTGCATGACAGTGCCCCTAGAAATTCTCTCCTCCCCATCCTTCAGCTTTTGAAATAAGGCTATCTTATAATTATAATCTAAATACAGTGAAAGTCTACAAAAGAGAATTGTGCTTGTATTATGAGTTATTCTCACAACAGGTATGGCACGGAGATGAAATCACATACAGTTGAGGAGTACAGGAAAAGATAAAGGGGAAGTGGTCTCTAGGAAAGAGTTTTCCCATGTTCACACAGCTTGCAATTACACAATGGGGAATTATTTGCTGAATGTCACCTTCTTTTCAGCTTATTTGGTCTTTGCATCTCTAGGAACTACATAGCACTGGAAAGCCTTTGTCACCTCCTGCCCATGTTGTGAACTAGGCAATCTCATACATGCATTTTTACCAACAGTTTAAACCATACTGATGTTTCAGTTTACTCCCTTCACTCAGATTGTAAGAATATTGTTAACATTGGACTAGAAATTAATGCCAACACTAGTTCAGCTGAACCAGCAGCTATTCTTCTCAATACAGACAGGGCCACAGTGGAGACATAAAACCCTCCCCGCTGGGTTAAGAAAAAGCTCTCAGCTAAACTTCACTCTTTATCTAAACACACAGGTGGAGGAGAGCACATTTCAAGAATTACCTGCACTGGAAGACTGCAAGATTTGATCTATGGTTCTTGAAACAGAATGGGTCAGGGAATTGAAGTGGTCCCCAAGTAGAACTCAGTTGTGTTTAACACTGGTTAAGGTGCAGCTCATTATCTGCAAAGATAACATCTTTCATAAAATAGACAAGGTATGCATTCAATTCGTTCTGTGCATCGATATGACATTCTTTCACTGGACAGAAGAAATCCTGAAACAGCTGTAATGCAAGGGGCTGATTTATCCCCAGAAGCATCCTCTCTTCATGCTTACTGGTTATGCTTTGACTGTACCATAAAAAAAAAAAAAAAAAAAGCTTTAACAGGAAATAAATGAAAACTAAAAAACAAACCTACACCACAGTCAAGCTGAGGATTATAAAAATAACTACACACTGCCCTCTGGCTCCTCATAGCTACCACAGAGAGCTTGCCTGTAATCATCACCACAGACTGCTGGGTCTGAGAACAGGTCAGTTATCAAAAGTTCTCCTAAGCCTATTTGATACGGTTAGTACTTGCAGGCAAAATTAATACCTACTTCACCTGATGGAGGATTTGGCCAACTTCCGAGACAGGAGAATCCAGACAGACTGCAGTATCTTGCCCCAGATCCAGCAGGGGATGACAGCTGTAGTGCCAGAACTAACTCAACAAGTATCAAAATCATTTTTGGAGGTGTTCACACAAAGGTAATGGGTGTTGAATAAGCAACAATTTTCTCTGGTGAGCAAACTGTAGCCCCCAGCAAGGCGTGCCATCCTCGCAGTAGATGCTGAAAAGAAAAAGTCTGCTGTTTACAGCATGTAAGCCCACAACTTCTATTGACAAAATGTTGCAGACTGACAGTCCTACATTGCTTCACTGCATTTCAATGCACTGTAGTGCCTTACAGTGGAAGCTTCACTTTGCTATAATTGGGTTCAACTGTGCTAATCCCCTTGGAATGCAGCAATTAATACTTATTTAGTGATAATTGCTGCATTCCAAGGGGATTAGTCCCTGCCCTGCACTTTTGCCAGCATTGCAAACAGAGAGCTGGAAAGAAGACAGTGTCTTAACTACAGGGCTTGCTTTCGAGCTCCCAACAGGGACACCAGAGAAGGTGGTCTTGCTACAGCTGCTCCCCTCTGTGGGTGGAAATACTGCTTTTCAAAGGAAAAGTAAAAAAAAAAAAACAACAAAACCACGCAAAAAATACTACTTGACTGTCACTACTTGCAGGTCCATTGTGCAAATAGAAACCTTGCAACATCCAAGAAGAGAGAAAAAAAATTAAACGACACCCGTGCAGAGCCATAAAGACAAACACAGCCCTGAGTGTATGTTTCCTATGGGAGATGATAAATAGGCCCTGACGTACTGTAAGAATGAATTCCTATTCATTATTTTGGGGGGGGGATGTTTGTGAATAGCAGTCCCCCATTCCCGCTACGGTCTTAACATTTTCAATGCAATATGGATTTTGGGAACATATAAAGATCTTAGTAGAAACTTAAAATGCACCCTCTCTGAATACTTGGTTTTAGGGTTTTTTTTTGTCTGGTTTTTTTAATGCACTGGAGAGACCACAGCTTATGTCGTATCTTAAGAAAGAAACACAATGCTTCCTTTCCTTTAGGCTAGCCCAGTTATTCTCTCACCTCTTTAACATTTTTACCTATTAATTGCAGGTGAATTTGTGCATATAATTACATTATAGCACATGTAGAAAAATTCTGGGACATTACCACTAAACACACATCCTGGAAATGCTACTTTTAACTACAGAGCACCTTCAGTATTTTCTGGCATGACATTACAGACTATAATTGATCTGTAAGGTTATGTCTTTCATGAATGTAGAAGTATTATGAATCCAGATTTTAAGATCTGTGACAAGTATCTTCCTTTCCTTTCTGTTCTTCCATTCTTCACCCTTAACACATACTTCTGCATTTTTCAAAAGCCCATCTAGGGGAAAACTTAATTAAGTGAAATGAAATTCATTTAACCATTTAAAACAAATCAAAAATCCAATTCATGCTTGATTAGGCAACTGCTTTTGTCTAAATGACAACAGGAAAGAAATATGTGAGGTTCCTACAATCACATACTGCAGGTTTTGTGCAATTATTTCTCTATTTCTTATCCTTAAAAAATTGCTTCATTTCAATACAGAAGCAGTTACTTTTTTATACTGGGTGATGTTTAATAGCTTCCATTGGCATGAAACGTTATAGAAATACAAAGTATCTTCAATATATTCATATAAATATAAATGCTTACATATGTAATTACATACATACTACCTAATAGCTCTTGAAAGTCTGTCTTTCTCCATGTTTGCACACACATACCCTCTGCATGACTTTGTCAAATTACTCTATGTAGCAATCAGAAGTTACCTTATTTTTAAAAAGCATTCTTTTTAAATATATACCTCATCCAAAGGTTCTGAGATGATTTACAAGTATTTTTACATGAAACCTGAAAACTGTTGTCTATTTACATTTTTATAGATACGGGTGGTGGGAAAAAAAGGGTGCAAAATGAGTAACGTTACAACCTGAGTCGGTGGCGGTAGCAAAAATAGTATTTCTAGGCCTGTATGGGTGTACTGAAAATATTATTGAGGTTGAGGGAGAGGCTCCCCTCTCTCAAAAAGATCCTCAGCAGTTGTTAGATCTGCCACCATAAGTGTGACATCTCTTTTGTTTAAACTGGAGAAATTACATGCAAAAATAAGCTTAACAGCTACAGGAATCGGAAGGAAAGAGTAATGGGCAATCATTAAGGCTTTTCTAGCTAGGATATAAGGAGATAGAGAAAAAAATAATTCAGAAAAATCTCTACAGCTATCAGATTGAGTAAAAAGAAAGCATTCGCTAAATAATACAAAATTTCATCACTTCAGATACTAACTGCATACCTGATCTCAGTCAACCAGGAGACTCCAGTCAGCTCTGCAACCCACACAATTAGTGAAGCTCACGTTTTTCAAAAAGCATTACTTTTGTACCTTTAACTGGGTTTTGTTTCCTCTCATGAGCTCCCAATTGTCATGATGTATATAGGAGCTTTGTGGCTTGAAGGTCACACTACCTGTTACAAATCTAAATCAAATTTAGTTAAAAAAAAAAAAAAATCTGACAAAAGCAAGTGCCCAGACAATATGGTTACATATGTCTTGTTTCCATAGAAAACTGGGCTATGACATTAATTAATACAGCCAGAATGAATATGCCTTATACTCTAATCTTATTACACTATGATATTCAACATAGAAACTCTAGACACAAAAGTTCTTAAGTCAGAAGGCCAACTCCAAGACTCTTGAACAAGAAGCTCACGGATTGAGCTTCTCAGCAGGGAAAATACAATTGTTGGGGAGCACCAAGTGTCAGTTGGTCCTCCATAGGAGGGACACCTGGACAAGAAGAGCAGGTTAGGTGACAGCGACCAGGGTCAACCACAATTGAGGCAGGTTTGAGGTCAAGTCAGTGGGACTAGGGAAGCAGTGAGGGCCTGAGCTCAAGCACAGCGTCCAGGCAAACAGAAGAAGCTTCAACACAGGCTTTTCCCAGTTCTGCCTCACCACCCAAACACCTGCAGGAGGTCAGGGCTAGCCTCCAGCGAAGGCAGCCCAAACCACTGGAGAGGGGCAGGGTAGCACTCAAACAATCCAAGACTAACAAGATTAATTAGCTGTTGGAAATGACAAATCAGAATCAAGTGGTTTAGTTCAGCCAACAATAAGCCTAAGCCAGAGCACCATCAACACCAGCAAACACCCACACTTTGAATTCTTACGGATAGTGAGTACCGAGAGAAGCAAACACTACTGAGTCTGGAGGTGGCTGCTCCCAGTCAGCATTTCATGGCATTCTACACCCACCTCCATTTCCTTTACTGGAGTTTCTTTATTTAAAGACCTTTAAATCATTTTCATGGATATTACCTCCTAGCTCTACACAGCACAAAATGATTGCAAAACACCAAAAAATGATGACTGCTTCCTTTTCAGCAGCTAGCAGGCTGCTGGTTTTATGGAGGAAAGCATTCATAATGCAAAGCACTGTAGAAAGAAATTGTTCATATCATGCTCCCGGTTGTATGCTTTCCTAGCACCTTTGAGTTACAATGAATTCAACAACCACCTTTAAGCATCAAATATTTAACAATGAACCGGAATGTAAGTCTATGGCACCCTCTTGTGTTCAACAATAACATAACAGTTTGATTTTGAACCCAGATTCAGCGTATTATTATTCAAGAAAAACCTGTTGAAAACAAATTCATCCATTATCATTAATGCTTCTTGTATTAATCTAATGCTCTGAGCTACCTCTATTTTATTGTGAAGATCACAGACAAAACATTAAATAGCTAAGAAATTAATTCCAGATAGAACTGAATAAAGGATTAAACTAATGCCTGATACACATTAGCTCTACTCTGTAATGAAGTAGCATGTTGCAAGAAGCTACTGGGCCAAGGTAAACACAGGAAAACACTGGATGGAAATTGAAAATTAAGTAGAAACACAAACATATCAATAAACAACATCCATAGACAAAGGAAAAACCTGACTACCCTGTTAAAGGGACAGGGTGAGATTATTCTGATTAGATTCCCAGCTAACAAACATCCCGTGACTGAGGGTGCCTAAGGGTATTCTGTGTCTCAGGTTCTTATCTATGAAAGGAGATACTTCCTTGCTATGGAGGGTGACTTTGTTGCTATTTAGAATATGCTCAGAGATGTCGGGCATGCCGTGGTAGAGGATGCAAGTAGTCAGAAGTCAAAATGCTGATTCATTGTTTACAGCTGTATGACTTTCTTAAACTCAGCCTCTTCTGTTGTAAGCCACCACATCACTTCTGGATATTAGGTAAAAAGCCATCACGCTCACCAACAAATCCCAAATAAGCCTAATAGAGTAAAAGTGAGCACAGGGAGAAGGTAAAGAAAAATAGGCCAAAAGCTGATGACTTTCTTGAGCTAGTAATATTAACTTTTAACTAAGGGAGAAAAACAGCTGTTTAGTATGACTGATACCCTAGACTGCTCTACTTTCCACCTCTACATACAAAAATTGTTTTATCGGATTATTCAAAGAGATGCAAAGATACAACTCCAGATAGCTCTTCTTTGACTAACCCTCTAATCCAGCTCTGTACTCGTAGCTTAATCATTCTGTTGTTCACCACTTTCCAAAAGCAGCATGTGGCTGGGGTCCTCTCAAATTTCAAACATAAAGAGATTTGGATGATCCAAAATTGTTCCAATAAAATACAATAACCATTCAAGATGAATGTTACAAAAAAAAAAAAGCCCTTCCACTCTCAATCAGGAAAGACTCGAGAACTGGTACTAATGAGAACATCGCATCCAGAAAGACAACCAGAGACAAACCAAAAGCAGCTTTATTCTGTACTGAACCCTCAAATGAAAAGTGACTCCTTCAAAGTTTTACTGGGTTTGGCTGGGATAGTTTGTTTTTTTTTTTTTTTTTGGTAGTAGGTTGTTTGTGGCCGTTTTGAAGTTGTGATGCAAGCAGTGCTGATAACACACCAATGTTATAAATATTGCTTGCACAATGCCAAGACCTTTTGTGCTTCACATGGCCCCAACCAGCAAGAAGGCCAGGGGTGTACAAGGAGTTGGGAGGGAGCACAGCCGGGACAGCTGACCCCAACTGACCACAGGAAGTCAGGCTCAGCACGTAAAGCTTGTAGAAGGAGAAACAGAGGACATTGGGAGTTACAGCATTTGTCTTCCTGAGTGACCATTAACATGTGATGGAGCTCTGCTTTCTGGGGGATGTCTGAACACCTGCCTGCCAGTAAATGTATTTTAGAAATGCAGAAGCCCTAGACAGAAGAAATAATCAAGGGATCCTTGTGTTCATTTTCACATGTTCTATTTCACAGTATTAGATGCAAAAAAAAGAAAGCAAAACAGAAAGGTGCTTATTTCCTTCAAGGAGGGAAAGCCAGGTGTAACAGGGGTGTTTCACCATTTATTCTAGCAAGCATGAAAGACTTGAGCAACAACAAAATGGGAACTCTGAAGAGAGGTTTCTTGTGTGAAAGAGAACATGAAGGAGAAAAATGTTCTTGCACAGGTAATAAATAACACTCCACACCACTTGTCAAAAAAATATTTTAATTTTAACAAAAGCCCAACATCAGCAGTCTCACACATCAGAAGTTATGGAGTGACATGTAATACATTCAGGTGTCCTCAGGGAAAGGATCGAGTCCTTACCAGAGGATCATTTGAGTTTCCACAACTTATGTCTTATATAAAAATATTTTACAATTTCATACTTAATGTTAGTCTTACCTGTTCAACATTAATTGTTTCCATAGTGTAATTTTTTTATCCTAAATTAATTTTCAAGTAATTGAACACAATGAGTTTGATACAGTAACAAGTACCTTTTTCCCCCCCTTGTGGAGAGAAAAAAAATTCGTAAATTACATCAAAAATACTGTCACAAATCATTCCAGTATTTGAGAAAAGTAGTGATATAATGACATGAAGATGTAGAGATGGTTTGCTATGACCAATTCCACCATTCTATACACAGATCTGCCTCTAAGGATTCTAAATTCTCACGTTCTTTACTCTGTCAACTACGTAATATTTGCTGATTGTAAAAATCAACTTTATTGTTCACAATCCCTTTTGGATATTTGTGAACTTAGCTTATGGAGATGAGATAGTAGGTAAAAGTGTGTTAGTTTATCTTTTGTGGTTGTGTGTGGCTTATTTTAACAGAGAATTAATTATACACACCTTTCATTAATTTTCATTCTCTACAAGTCATGAATCATCTGTGTCCTACTCTGTTGCTTCTTTCTCACTTCTGGGTGTCTAAGTTTTCCAAAACCAAAAATCGGCTGAGTTCTACTGATGAGGACACTAACAGCTATTACACTGCCCCTTGATCAGACTAGCAAAGCTGAAAATTTCACATTTCTAATCAATACACATTTAGTCTTTACAACAGTCTCATTGAATTTACAAGCCACTACTTTTCTTATACAAACTTACACTGTTCTTCTTATATAAGTCGGATACTTTAGTTATTCCAACCCTGTCTCATTTAAAGAGTCAGGGCATATAACCACTGCCAGCTGAAGAATTACCAAGACCTTATCTTGATGTATATGTACAATTTGCATAAACACAATCATATTCTATAGCACATTCAATACAGGTAGTAAAACAGAAAAATGTCTCAAACGAGTGAGTGTATTATCGTGCAAAGAAAATTCTTAACAGAGTTTGGGAACTCAGCATACCATTTGCTATTGTAACACTAGCAATGCTTTCCATTACACAGTCAACTGAGCCATCCTGTAGTACTTTGCCATAAAAATCTAAACTAAACTGGTATTTAAAATAAAATTGGAGAGTCCTCACAAACATATATTATTTAACTAAGGCATTGAAAGGTTTAGAACTGGACTAACCCTTAAGTTACCAGTGAACACACCATTTCTGAATGCAGGCTGTCAAACAGTCATCTTTCCAGAATCATGTCCAATCAATCAAATTTATTTATGGCTTAAGCACAAAGGTTTTTGAGCGTGACATGATTCAAGCTGTGCTGGTTAGAGAGAATTCACATTTGCTTCAGAAGCTCATTGATAGTGCAATGTGTTTGATTTTCTTCATTAATTCAGCTCTACGATACGCAGAAAAAAAGAAATCTTTCATGAAACAGCCCAGGTAATTCAGCATCACAATCAATCTTCTTCCACCTACAAAGAGTAAGAATGAGTGAAATTGAATAGGTAAGTGTTCACTGCACTAAAATATATTTGAAATTTTTGAAAACTTAGTTTTAGTAGACAACAGAACACGGTTTCTCTATGTTTCAATATTACAATGACAGATTCAAAAGCAATTTTGTTTTGAAAAATATTAAGCAACATTGCTGCGATCCCATTAATACAGCTTCATAAATGCTGAATAGCCTCACTACTTTTAACTATCAGACAAAAATGTCATCTCTCCTGCAATTAATTCCGAGGACAGTGACTGTGTCCACTCTACACGAGTCCTTCCTCCCAAGAAACTATATCTAAGCTGAGGTACGAGTGCAGTTGACCATAAACAGTTCTGTAGATACTATACTTGATACTGTTAAGTAGGTGGATTCCCTATTCAAACATATCTTATGATTTCAGACACTGCATGCAATATACTACTTATGGAAAAGACAAATGTATACAGAAAAACAGAGACAGGTTATATTTGCTGTTATAACACACACAGGTTCAAAATCTACTGAGAGTTAAGCATACAAAACTTAAGTACTTACTAAGGCTTGACACTGTAATATTCTTCTGGCGTCACAATTTTCAATCCACCAAAGTAGTCTAGGACCCAAATATTGGTGATGTTGAACTTGGCAAAGAACCAATTATGATCCTTAGGCCAACTTTCCATTTCAGGGTGGCGACTGAATAACGCTTTTTTTGCTAAGCCTGCTTCTGAATCGTTCACCTAAACAATAACGAGCAAAATAGTACAGTAAGATACAACCACATGAAGACAAGTTTTTTTAAAAGAGCACACTGCAGTCAGCACTGGTTTTTTAGCTCTTCAGCCATGTCTTGTCCTAAAGGACTCATTACTGTAGCAAAGTCCACTCACTTTCAGTGTGGTGCACAACTATACATGAGACAGACAAAAACTCCAAGATTTTAGTACTAAACCAGTGAGCAAGGACGTATTTAATCAACATAAGAATAAATCTTTCAACAAGGCACAAACCAGGTAAGTATAGATTCTTGCTGAATTATTACAATGCAATGGTTTGGTCTAAATTTACCTCCTCCGCATCTGCTCACTCAAGCAGACACACAGATGCAAACATGTTCAGATGCATGCAAACACACCCACACACCCACACCAGGATGATACAATGGAATCTACAAAAGAAGGGAAGCTGAAATGAGTGACAGCCCTTAATATACAATATGGAAATACTTAAAGGGTTAAATAAACAGGTTTGATTTGGGGGTATAGTACAAGAGGAACTAATTAAAATAAACCCATTATTGATAAGAAAGTCATGACAGCAACTAAAGGATTGCAGGAGTATAATGACCAAATATCTGAAGTGTGAAATCACCAAATAAGAATTTAGACTGTCATACATGAGAGCAATGATGATTAAGTCCTCATCCTCAATCACTATCCTCAATAATGTGATTAAGATTTTCAGTGAATAACACATGTACCTGTAAATTCCTTCTATGGGACACTAAAGTGCTGGTGCACAAAGAATATTGCCCTGGCAGCAATGATTGCACTTTATCTCTAACACCTGTAACTTTATAGCTGAGGTTAGTAAACTTCAGTAAAGTTTTGGAAGTGTCTATGTCACACCACGTGGAACAAAGTACTAAACTAAGCAAAAGAGATGGAAAAATTCTCACATTTCATTTGCAAGAGAATTGCCTTAAGACTTCTTTGTTTCAAGACAAGTCTAGAGGAAGGAGGAGTATTTCCTTTTATTACAATATTGTCCTCCAAAGTTCCTTGCTACAGGCATAGCTCCTACAAATATCAAGTAGTAACTTCATTTTCCTCACACAAACTATGAGATAGCCTCTGGTAGCACAACACATAGTATCTTTTAATGTACTTTCACGCCCAAATGCTAAATTATCTCTTCGCCATGCACTAAATAATGCTTGCCCAGTGTCAACTTTCAGCTGCTTACCTTTACAATACTTCCACAGAAGATTATGTGGGCACAGAGGGGATTCTGGGGATCGTATTTGTGCTTCTTGCAGTAAGGAGTCTGTGCCAAAGACACAGTTAAGGAAGCATTTGAGTTGATCTGAAATGCAAGTAATAAAATAAGAGGTTTATGTACTTTTGCAATAGAAATGTCATACTTGCCTTATTTCCAACTTTTGATACTTTATTCAGCTCAGTGTTCCTGGTAAAAAGAAAAAAGCTCTCATTTTGCTAACTATATTTGAAAGCCCACTTAGATGGGCTCCAAACCTGAGAGAAAGCCCAGTTTAGACTTGTGCTTAAGTTTGTTAGCACAAAATGCAAACCTTACAAAACAGCACTCTTAAAACTGAATTCAATATACAGTCTAGCCATTTCACATTCAAATTAGGTTACATTCCATTTTACGTACATACAGGGCAGCACAGAAAACAAAGACACAGAGAACTTCATTACGTTAATTCTGGTGGAAGGAAAAAGGGTTACTGAAGAGGTAACCAACTGACTTTCAAAACTGTTGATAAAATAAATTAAAACAACCAAACAATCCCCTCATCAAAACAAGCCTCCTGGGTGCCCCCAAACCAGTCAGCTCTTTTGAAACTTCAAGTGAATTTTACAAGTTAGATTTTAGGAAATCATGAATATTTAAGACACGTTACTTGAAGAATTAAAGAATCTGTATCTGGTTGTTTGTTTTCTCTTTACTAAAGCTAATTTGGTGAACACAACTTGAAAAGTATTGGTGCAAAACAGGATTGCTCACTGCACATCACACAGCAAAGTTCATTATCTCCCAGCAACAGAAGTTCATGTGCTTTGGGTAATTTCATGAAAGGAGCTCATCAAAAAAAGAAACTCCAGAAGTCACTTAAACACTATGCAGAGTACTGCTGAACTGATAAAACGTGAGCAACCACCTGATAGATAGGAAGTTGCTTAACTACAGAAAAGCTGACTCATTATTATTCAGCACTATCTCCTATCAGATGTCTCCCGTACACGTGACTATCAGTCAAATGTCTTTGCCCTGTAATAGCAGAATAAGGATCTGTTGAGGAGCCTTCTGAAGGAAGATGTTCATTAGCAGTTTATACCATGATTTTTATATTATTCTGAAAACAAAAGGCTATAGTTGGGGTTGAGAAGTAAATACTATGCAGGATAAATAGGCTTTCTAGAGCACTTAGATAGGTAATGAACTATTTAAATGTAACAAACTAAAGCCTGACAGGCAATAAACAAAACAGGTTTATAGTAAAACAAAGTCTGAAAAATTTCCACTATTTGAGTTTTGTATTTGTTTGGTTTACTAATACTGTAATAGTTACTAGACCAAAAATGTTTTCTAATAAAGGAGACATATGGTTGTTATTTCCCTAACTTTTTACCCAACTCTTTCTTGACCACTGCTAAGCAAAATATTTGAGAGAAGGCCAGTTAGAGCCTTAGTGTGCCAGTCTGCTGCCTTTCGTTCTGCACTTGCCTTTATGGTAAGCTCCAGAGATTTAATTACTATCCTTTCAGTAGCCTGTGTAGGAGCCCTCTTTGCTCACTTCTCACACTACCAACTTCAGTCTTTTTGGCATTTTTTGTGCCATTCTTCTGTTTTAATATAGTTGTGGATGCCCCTTCTCTGGAGGCTGGATGGCGCTCTGAGCAACTTGGTCTTGTGGGGGTTGGAACTAGGTATCTTCAAGGTTCCTTCCAACCTAAACCATTCTATGATTCTGTGACCCCTCATTTCTCTGGTCAGTGCTTCTGGAAGCTTCAGCCACTTCCTCTACCAGAGTGCTGCTTAGCAATTTGTCAGACCATCATCATCAGGAACTTAGTAGAAGAACTACTGGGTGTCAACCCAGACAGCACTGCTCATGCTTAGATGTTCAGAGGCCAATAACTATCCCCAAGATTCACAAACAAGGTGACATCCACAGGACAGGCAGGCAGCACCACGACATTGCCTTCAGAAAGGCTGCTCCCACTCACCTCTAGATCCTGCACGGAGATCTCCATGTCGGTCAGGTAAAGGTAGGGGACGCCGCTGCCGCCCAACGGCCCAGGTGGCCCATCGCTGAGGGAGAAGATGTTAGCGAACGGCTGGCCGCGCAGGCCCTCCTGCGCCGACAGCGTGGCCAGCGCGCCCCAGTCGCAGTTGTGCAGCACGAAACGCGCCATGCGGGCCGCCTCATCTGGCGGCGGGATGGCCCCGCGGGCCACCAGCACCAGCAGTGCCGCCGCGCAGAAGAACGCCAGCCCCGCCATGCCGCACCGGCCGCCAACCGCCACCAACTACCGGTACCCCAACGCGCTGACCCCAACTGCCCCCACCCCGCGCGGGGAGGGGCGGGCCGCTCTGCTCTCCGCCAATCGGAGAAACACTACCCGCCCTCCCTTCACCAACGAGGGCACGCTGGGGACAACCTTGCGAGTGGGGAAATTAGTCTGTCCGCTGTCAGCCAATGGGCTCGCGATGCTCGCCTCTCTTTAGCCAATGAGAGCCGCTGGAAGGCGGGGATAATCTCCACGACGTTCGTCGGTTGTAAACAACTCTGGCAGCGCTGCCGCGCCGTCCGGAGGGGAGGGAAAGGGGGCGGAGACACTAGTAACACAGCAGCCAATGACAAGCCTCTTCGGAACTCTCNCGAGTCGTTGGGCTGAGGGAGTCGCTGACAGGAGGCGGGCGGACCTAGTGGTTAACGGCGTTTGTCGCTGCTCGTTGAGGTGGTCCGAGGCAGCCCGCAGGCAACTGAAGCGGAGCCAGTCCTGCGGAGCGGCCCTGCCCACCTCCTGGTTACTCACTCGCTGGGAGCCTGTCCGTTTTGTAAGGTCTGAGCGACCCGGCATGGGTCCTGGCGGCAGCACGGAGCCGAGCAGCCGTCCTCCCGGGTTGCCCCTAGTTTGTCTGGCCAGGGAAGCCAGGGTGGTTGTAAGGATGTCGGCCCCACCACTCCTGGTTACTCCTGAATCAATCTCAAAGGCTGGTTCTGTGTCACAACACAGTGTTTGTGTCTCACTTCCCTTGAAGAAAACCTTGACGTTTAATTGGAACAAGCAGGGCCTATCTGAAGCTGATGTGGACTGGAAAGCTCATAGGGTCACTTGCTGCTAGGCACAGCTCAGGCCTTACCACTTGCAAACTGCAGGATGTATGTCGAAACTGTCTCCTCCACAAAACCTGGTTTCACTAAGTTGACCAACCTCCTGGCATTGAGTTGCATTATTCTAGAGAAATAAATAGTGAGGTACACCTCATTTTATCCATCACCCTGTGCTCAGTCACTTTATAAAGATTTGCGGGAAGAAACGCCTTTTAATTGGGGCAACACTGAGACTTGACTCAACTTTTCCTAAAAGATGGGAGGTTTCCATTTTTTCCACTTCAGTCTTACCAAGTATGTCTATACTACATATATAGCAGAAACCCAAGAAAAGAGTGATCATCCTCTGCCCCCAGTTACCCCATAGCACCCATAGCTTATAGCAGCCCAGATGAATCATTTTGTTGGGCTGAATTCAGGAAGGAAAACATGCCACACGTCCACTCCCTACCGTTTATGTAATGTCCTGTTGTTGTGTACAGGTAGAATAAAATCATTTTTCCTCCAGAATTCCCCTTGCCTGCAGAACCCGGGCAGAAAGCCTGCTTTTAGGGCACCGACACGCGGAGCTTTCAGCTGCTGCCCTCTCCTGGCGATGCTCAGGAGAAACCCGTGTTTTGTTATCACTGAAAAGCCAAAAAAAAAAAAATATATTTAAAAAGGCTTCTCTCAACCCCTGATGTGCAGTCACTCAGCTGGGTTAGGTAGATGAGCTTGTGAGCAGCAAATTCTCCCGCAAGAAAGGCGATACAGGCAGCCTTGTTTGTGATGCAGGACAAGTGATATCTCAGGTCAAAGGGCTAAGGAGTAAAACAGCAAGAAAAGGAGGGAGGTGTGAGAGAAAAGACTGCATGAAAGGCTGTCTTTATGTACGTAGGATTATACAATATATTTAGATGAGGGGCAGGGATGGAACATGCTGAAGGGAAAAAAGACAACAGCCATTCTGCGGGAGTGAAAAGAGAAAAGAAGAAAGAGGCAAAAAATGGTTTAGAGAAAACAGCTTAGGAAAGAAGGGAATGAGGAAGAAAAACTGCAACCAACCCATTTCATTAGGCAGAATGAAACAGACAGAACCACTACAGCTTCCTCTTTTCTTTCCCCACCATCATGTGTGTGCATACACAGAAATTGCTTGTTTCTCTCCATTTTCAAGCAGTCCTGCCTTCTGAGAACCCAAGCGGGGTCAGTATTTACTTGATGCAGTCAAAGGGATGAGTGGTAGAGGGAGGCGTGTGGGGGATGAGTCTGTGGATGATTTTACTGCAGAGCAGGACAGCGTGACAAGGAGCAGACAGGAGGTGGTGGTTGGTGGGTGGTGGGGTGAGCACAGGAACGAAGGGATGCCATGGGGGGAGCGTGGAAGTAACAACGTGTGCTACATGGCAAAAGAAAAGAGAGAAAGGAAAGAAGATGTGGGATGCAGACTTGGCAATTTGATTTTACTTTATTTTATCTCAGAAAAAAAGCAAATGTAGAAAGGGGGAAAGCTGTTAAGTTCTGGAGTTTAGACGTAGGTATTTGCTGAACATGGCTATCCCTCATTCTCAGGGAGGGGTGCCTGTTATTGGAGCTGCACAGCCACTGTGGAAGGAGAGTCAAAGACAACCTGATAGAGAGCATGGAAGATCATCCCACGCTCCCCATGGCACTATTGGGACCATACAGCAGGGTCTCAGGGGCTAAGAGAACACGACCTGTCCAAAGTCTACCAAGTTTTCCTCACCTCCCTCTGCCCTTCCAGCCACACGGCACATCCACAGCTGTCGTGGTCCGCAGCCGCCAAGGGGTGCTGCTGCCCAGCCCCAGCAGCCTGCAGGATCTGGGCTGACGAGTCTGGTGGGAATTCTGCACTCCACAGGATTTCTGCAAGCAAATAACGTTGTCCTTCTGCTGTGGGGAACAGGTTTTATGACGCTGAGTACTCTCTGCAGTGGGCAGTGCACATGGGCAAATAGACTGCCTTGCACATTGCACTGAACAAAGAAGGCTCATGTTGGTCCCCTCTTTCTTGGATGGGGTAGGTGGGGTGAACCTGTAGGGAGAGGGATAAGGTCTTTAACTCTTTCAGCTTGCTCTGAAAGGATGGGTTATCTGAACTAAATCTCCAGGCTCTCTTAGTTCCTCAGCTAGATCTCAAAGAAAGGAGAAGGATTCTCTCTGTTGTGCAATATGTCAAGGGGCACCCAGCATCCTTGCAAAACAAGGTCAAGAAAGTAGTGCTAGCCACTAGTTCTCCTTTTCAACTCGTGCTTATTTACATTAAAAACCTGTAAACAGACAACAGAAATACCTCACCATAGACTGAGCCAGTTTACTCCCACCAGGGTCCGGCCAGTTCATGGAAAATCTTAATTTCAGTGTGGTTTACACGTGGTGGGCCTCAGGCTGAATCTGGGCTGAATCTATGGCCACAGAGAAGGTGTATTTTAGCCAAAAGGTGGGCAAGGTCTCTATCCTGGCTAATGTATCATCATGCTCTGTCCGCCCTCTTCGTAGCTGGTTTTGCCCTGAGCCAGTTCTCTCTTTAGGTACCATGGGTGTTAGACGGGGTGTACAAAGTTTCTCTTCAGACACATAGTCTAGCTATGCTGTGGGCCAGGCTTCCTGTCTAGATCATGCAGTCTCTGTCCATGAACAGAAACCTTTCTGTGTCCAGATAACACTTGCTGGCTGTGCAGTCCTGCTGTGTGTAGCACTTGATTTCTGAGCCAGGCCAGCTCTCCGTATCCGAATGACAGCCAGAGTGATTAAAGTCACTTGCCGCTGCATTTGACAGAAGCGACTGACCTGTGAGTCAGCTCTGGCAAAAGCTGAAGTGCTCAGCGCTTTGAAGTGCCAATGCTCTGTGCCACATGAGACCTACCATGCAAATTGTTTCTAAAAATGTTGGTTAGATATCCTCCTGAGGAGATAATGCAGTGCTACTGCTATTAGGAAATGGCACACAATACAGACCTTTGCTGAACACAAAACGAGGTTGCATACATATACATGCATATGTACATAATGCGCGTATTTGTTCTCATCCTCAAAACTTCCAAATTAACTTGGTTGGGAATTTAGCTTCTGACCTTTTAATCAGTGTATTCTTTTTAAAAAAGGTAAAGTGACTATAGCGCTGGCCTGGTATTCAGCTAAAAGTCCTTTTACCTTTTTAATTGCCACAAGTCAGGCAGTGGCCATGCCAGCTTCCTCTGTGCAAAACCTGTTAGGGACCAGAAATGTTGTTCAATCAGAAAATCTTGCTGTTCAGTCAGAGTTTGGTCTGCATGATGAGGAAGCTGTAGCGAGGTCCAGCTGGACACTGCTTTCCAGGACATTGAGAGATGGGCAGTAGGACTGGCCTTGTTTATATTAAGCTTTGCTGTGCATTAAAACTAGTAGCTGGTAGGGGAAGTGTTGTCTAGAAGCAAGCTGTCAACGGCTGATGCTGACAATATTTGTCCCATCACTATATTAATATAATGGGATGCAGTCATGCCTCTCAGTACCTCAGGTGAGTTTGCTCTTTGAAATCAGGTGGATCAGCAGTGAAAGAAGAGCTCTCCAAAGAAATTCAAGTGCTGCAAGAAATGACACCAGCTGTCTGTACGCCACCTACCAGAACCAGGTGGCCTGGTATGAATGGAAGTGGTCTGCCTCAGTGTGATCGCGTTACTACAAGCAAAGCTATTGAGGTAAAGCACTGCAGGTGAAACGCTCCCTGTGCAATACAGGGTTTTCCTAACATTACTCCACTTAGGGACAGGATTTTGCTCGGAATCTGGGACTTTAGAAGCCTGGCTAATCTGAACCATGACATTAGTACTCAGGTGCAGGCTGACAGTCAGGATTCAATGAAATGAAATGATTCAATCTTTCAATTAGTCCCTATCACCTATATTTTGATGCTGGCACCGCTCAACAATACATCGCACTGTATCCAACACAGCTTAGCTAGAATCACTTCTATTTTATCATTTTCATTTAATCAAAGCGTCTTCAGTAACGGGGCTTTCCCATTCACATCGGTTCCCAGGGGTGCACAGGGCCTGGCACGCTGGTCCGTGTGTACGCACGGGCGCTGGCACGTGAGCGTGGGTGTGCGTGTGTCCGCTCAGACGTGCTCCAGCTGCAGCTGCAGAATTAGAGCAAGAAATGTCGATAGTACAAAGCGTTCCAGCTGACTTCATTTCCTGCTGATAACTCCCTGAAGAGGAGGGTGAGGCTTGGCGTCTGCAGTGTTAGTTTAGTGCTGAGGGGCGAGGGCAGGGTCGGCGGGAGCAGATACTTCAGAACACAGCAGAATGGTGGGTTCAAAAAGCGAGTTTCCCATAGAAAACGCTGCTCACATTCACTTCCTGTCAGCTTGCCATTGTCGGAGGAGCTGATGTACAAACCCAACCCAAAACAGGATGTTGGCTTTTAGAGTTGATTGGTCTTTGAAACACAAGTGGTTTTTTTCTGCAGTTACTTTATCCCCCTTTTTTTCAGTTGAGAATTGTGTTGCTTGAGTGGGAACAGGAAGGGTTGAGACCCCATTTCCAGGGGGTCAAAAGCCACACACAATAACAGCTGTTGGTTAATAGTATGAATTCTGGAAAATCATGGGGATAGCAGCAGCCAAAGCCAAAGAGAGAGGTGGACAGAACAATTTCAGATACTGACACTGAAAACTACTAAACCTTTGACAAATGCCTTAACAAAATACACAAATTCAATCTGCTTTCCAAGGATCCACAGCCCACAGCTCCCTCCACCCTTTGCTCATCCACCACACTGACAAACATACCTTCCCAGATTCAACAGCTACATAGACACACCCGAACGAGATAGCTCTGTGGACACAAATATCTGAGTCAAAATTTCAGGTGCCCTCAAAAGCCTTCTTTCCTTAGTGGTCTCTGAAAAAGGATTGCCATGTCCCTGCATCTCCTTTCTGTTGACCTGTAGAGACCCCATTGTCCCTACTTCATAGCCAAAATGCAAGAGACCAGCAAATATTACACATGGCATTTTGGAGCATGACAGACCTAGTTATGCTACGCCTTTTGCAGGCATACCAGGATAAAGGACTTCCTTGTATTGATCCCCTACATGCTGCCTGTAGCAGGAGCACCACTCGTTTGGCTTAGATCTGGCCTCACGCATCTTGACAAGAATCAGCTGGGAAGCTGCAAAATCCAGGGGTCCAAAACTGTAACATTTTCTCACTCTGATGAAATTTCCCCCTAGAGTGTGTTTTAATGGAGATGAGATGACTGCATTTTTTTCCTCTTCAGCCGAACAGTTGTAAAAACTTTCTTTGCATGTGCAAAGAAATTAGTCTCATAGACACTGCTGTATCCCAGAAGGTCTGTAAACAGATATACACACAGAGATGCAGATAGTTATACTCTAAAATACCTCACGTTCATACTTGCACATACACATTATGTAATACAGCCAGTTTTTCAATATAACCCCCTTTAATAATGTTTGTCACAAGGTTCTTGCAGTTAAAGCACGGAGGTTGGTTGTTTCAGATCTTGTAGTGTTTTTCAGTCCAGAAACAAGAAAGTCTAGAGCAAATCCACACCTCATGACTTCCTGTCCAGAGAAAAACACACACTGTATTTCTGTATGTTCTCTCCTTGCTCCTTAAGAAAGAAAGATTTAGCATTAATAAACTGAGTACTGTGCACCATGCTCAGAGCAATGCCGTTTGGGAATCCTGCTGGCAGAAAAGGTTTGCCTTGTGGCAAGATACTTGGGAGGTGAAATAAATAGAGTGAAGAACTGTGGTGGGGCAGCTGCAACTACCTTTGCTTTTAGTACGGGTAAAGTGATACTATCTCTGCCTAGCAGTTTCCTTTCCGTCAGACCTAAGCAAAGTTTCCTCTACAGAGTAGAACCTGTGAAAGCAGAAAGAAAATACTGAAATAGACTGAATCAGCCACTGGAGGTATGTGATTTTGAAGGTCTGTTACATGGCAGACATCTTGAAAATGACACTTGTGGCCAATGCCCACAGTGAAATCCCTGAGCACGAAACCCACCTTCTGTCTAGACAGCTAGTCAAAGCATGGGCAGCCAAAGCATCCTTCCCTCCCAGCCTCACCCTGCTTCTCAGTTCAGTGCCTATCCCCTCTCTTTGCGTACCATTGAGAGGACTTTAAGAAATCTATAGGATTTTCAATCAAGAAGGCATTTCATTTCTATATATCTTTTAGATTTTTTAAAATCTATTTTGTTATATCATAGCTGCAGCATCTCCTGGTTGCTTATAGCAGAGAGGGTTTCAACTACTCCAGTGTTTGAGGAATAAAAGATTAATTAGCCCTCTTGCCCAATCTCCAGATTGCAGCAACTCAGCCTATCGTTCTTTTGGCTAAGGACCAAGTAACCACTGTATACTGAATCTGGGAGATAACGAGATCATGATTTAAATCTGCTAATTCCACAGGAGTTCTGCAGCATGCAGTACAGTAACAGTTAACTATACTGTAAGAACAACTACGTCGAGATGATTTATCAGTAACAATAATCTGGGATATTGTGAAGGTCACATTTAAATCCATTCTGGAGTGCTTTCTGCCATAGCCAGCAGGGACTTGTGAAACACTGCAAAGGAAAAGTATGCATCCCTTTCAGAACAGACACTTTAACCCTCTTCTGCCCCCAAGGTATCATCCCAAAAATGACGACATGACATTGTGTCACTGCAGCTGCATGCACGGCAAGGAAGCCAGCAGAGGACAAAGGGAGTGTTTCCAAATTCCTTTGTACCACCCTGCTCTCAAGAGGTGGAGACTGAAATTCTTGAGAAGGAGCATATGCAAGCAGTTGCTTAAAGAGCTGTCTAGTTTACAGCACTGCAATCTGAATGGAAAGGGAAACCGTAGCAAAACATTCCTGAAGCTTATTTTTTCCCTTCTGAATTTTTCTACCACCAAGGAAGCTTCTCATTTCCAGTGTACAAGTCTGTCCTTCCTTGTGAAGGGAGAGAAGAACACTTGCATCTTCTGATGCATCTTCCATTCAGGGTAGAAAGCACTAGTCCTGCTTTGCAGCTAGCCAGTGACACCTTACATGGGGACCCTCTACTTGTGCCCGCACTTGTGCCAGTGCCCTTCGCAGTGCAGCCCTGACCTCTCGTTGGGGAATCACCCAGCAGCACGGTGCTGCTGAGACTACTGTCATCCTTGGGAGTTCCAGCCATGCGCCAGGGCACCAAAGCCTGAAATTCTGTTCAAACACAATAATCACCCTCACTTTGCTCCTCTTCTGCCTCTCTAACCACTCTAAAGGCACATCAAAGTATGAAGGGAGAGAGAAGGGAAGCTGCCTTTAGAAGGAAAAAGGATCCTCCTCACAAATAAACAACAAGTAACTGCAGACTTGGTGAGGTAAGTGTGGACAGAGGAGAGAGCTAGGCAGAGGCAGTGAGGGAGCAGCTGCAAGCAGTGGAGAGAAATAGAGGCAAAACGGGGCAGGGGAAATGAAGATAAGGTGATAGAAAATACAAAGGGGAGAAAGGAAGGAAGGGACAAAATGCACTTGCGATGTCCCCAAGTTTGGGCGCAGCAGCAGCAGTGTTTGCTGCTTGTTGTCTCATAAGCCCAGCACTCCGGGAAGAACAGTATCTGTTTAGATTTGTGTCTAAATTTAAACCCTGATTGCCTTGCCTCCCCCTCCTCTCCCCTCCCTCCCTTCCTCTCACCCACCCGCCCTTCTTCCTTGTTCGTAGTGCAGGGCCACTCACTGGGCTCTCTCAGTTTTCAAGCTGAGCAGGAGCTCGAATATTACGTACCTTCCACAGCAGCGCGGCTTTTGCCCTGGCTCGGCTGAAGTTTTCCCACAGATCAGAGGGAAAGGGGTGGGGAAGCAAGACTGCCCTGAGGACACCTCTCTCTTGCACGACATGGAGGTAAAGAAAACTTTTATTTCCACTAGCTTGTGACTGGCTCCTTGATCTGCATTAGCTCCACCTTGCAAGGCAATTTCTCACTAAAGGCAGCTCAAAATATCTTTTTGCAGAAGTTCAGCTAAGTGTCTTCCCCCAGCTCCCCAAGCCCCTGCCATGCACCTCAGAATATTTTGCGGGTTTTAGTCCAGACTTAGAATGTAGGGAAATGGTATGGGGAGAAATTACGTCTGTGACATGGGAATAAGGAAGGACTGCTATTTACTTTTTTAGTCTCTGAGGTGCAATACAGAGGTACGTTTTAAAAGGTATAATTTTGAAAGGAGGTTTTAAAAACTCAGTAAAAATGAGGACGTAGGGAGACGTGAACAAACTGTACAGAATTAGCAGGCTCCTTGGGGTTGATTCCTACCCAACCCATGCAGCAGCATCAGCTGTGATTTAGACCCTGAGCGGTCTGTACCCCTGTTCCACGTGGATCATGTGATCTCACTTTCATTATTGACAGAGCATTCTGGTTCAGGAAAGAGGACCCAAGAACCGTTGCTTCAGTGAGGTAAATGGCTAGCACATCCCTGGAGGGTTTCCTGTGCCTTTCTCCATGCTCTGTGTCCTGTGCCTCAGGAGAGTTGGAGCTCTTGTCTCTGGGTGGGCACACAGCTGGTGGACAGGGGTGTAAGAAGTCAGGCTTTCCTGGTGTTTAAGTTCAAGCCTTCTCATCTGTAACACCTTCTTGGGCAAGGCAGTTCGCCTCCCTTTGCGTCTTTTCCCATTCACATAAAATGGGAGGGATGCTGCTTGCTTCCTTCATGTCAGCCCAGATTTGCTAGCTTTTCAAACAGTTTTTTAAGTGGTGGAGGAAAAACATACTTATTTTTAGGAGGGGCACAGGAGATAGAAAGGCGATTACAACATTGGCAAAACCACAAATGATGAAAGAGGACTTTTGGTATTTCTGTCAGCTAAACACAGATCTTACCAAACACTTTATATTATCTTCCCAGAGAAGCTTTGTCTGTGTTGGTGTAGCCCCAACAGCAGGGGACACACAACAAAGGCAGGGAACAGCATGCTTCAGGCACCACTACAGTTTTTCTTTGAAGATTTCCAGCATATAGCTCAGCTGGGCAGTTTTGATAATGTCCAGGTGCTAACATCACAGTCCTTGTTAACTGTGCTGGCCTGCCCTACAGGCAAGGGTAAAGACCAGGCATGTTTATCACAAGTAATTGCCTCGACAAACTAACTTAACAGATTTTGCTGTGGAGAAGGACCAAGCAGCGATCAAATCAGCTCAGCAAAGCGACAAGGCAAATATAGAGCTTCATGAGGGTTTTTAGGTTTGACAGAGCCTGAATCGGTAATTGTTAAGACTGGTTTTATTCTCTTCTGCCATATAGTATCCTCTGATGTCTCAGAAGGGAAGGAGAGTTCAGCTCTTAATTTGTTAGAACTGCTGTGCACAGTAGGCCACAAAGAGAGCAAAGACTAACTTAGGGCTGAAACAGGTATTTCATCATGTTGAGGGCACTCTCCCCCATCCCCTTTCCACTGCACCCCTTGAGTATTTTCTGTTGTCTGCTGCAGCGGTGTTTCAGAGTAAAAAGGGACAGACATGACGTTTCCTTCTGGGAGACACATGTGACACATACAGCAGGCCTAACGGTCAGGAAGCTTGTCTGAAGTATTTAACCTAAGACTTCCTGGCTCTTGATTCTCTTCCTTTGCCTCTATTTCCCACTCTTTCCCTATGTTACTCTGTTTTCTGAACATCTGGAGATTGCTGCATCTATTCTTCTTTTTAAAACATCTCAAATCCCAAGACATTTTTTAAGTAGTTGTCTTCCTGCCCCAGCCCTCCAAAAAGGTGGTTAATATCTCGAAGGCAGCATGATACTAGACTGAAATAGAGCTAAGAGCAAAGACTTGGGTTCCCACCTGCCAATTCTCTGCTCTGTTTCTTCCTGAGAGCTTGTCACAGGCAGCTTGAGTGGGACCCAGAGACATGCTACTGTCTTTTGCTTTAAAAAATTGATTTAATAGTCCTGTGCAACAGGAACGAAAAGTTCTGTCATTTCCCCACTTGCTTCATCAGTGGCAGGCAGAGCTGCCCTGTGCTTTCCTGCTGGCATAGCTGGTGAGATCTTTGTTCTATTGGGATACATGCGGATTACCAGTATTAGGGAGAAAAGGGCAGAGGGCTGACCTAGCCAGCTGATTTCCATAATGTCTCTGGCAGGAAGACCCTATTTTTGAAACACCCACAGAAGCAAGATAGTTGGGATTGCTTTCTTACAGTGGTTAGTGTGGTTTTGCTGCTCCTTAGGGGCAAGTACCTCCAGTCTTATCCATTTTGCTATCAGGAACATGCCACATTGAAAGCAGTAACTGTAACCATTTAAGATCCTGAGGAGGGAAAAAAAGACAGCAAAACCCCGTTCTTGCAATTAACGTAATTTTGTGAGACTGCTCATCTTCAGAGTTTTGGGGTTTTTTTGTGAAGACCAACTTCTTGATGCAAGATAGTTTTGAGAATTGGCTTTCTTTCCAGTGTTAAAACTGATGAAAGGAACTTGAAATCACTAAGCTTGTATGTTAATACAAGGAGTTCATATCAAATATGTGTAAAGCTGACTGATGAAAGCTAAGCCACTTATAAAAAAACAGCCATAAACTTTCTTCGCATTCACAGTATAGAAAGGGTCAGAAATTGTTGTGCTTTTTTTTTTTAGTTTACACCTTCAGAGTTGGTCCAAGCTGTCTAATTCCCGTAGCTGTCCCAAACTTTGCTGAAGAGGTAGTGGGTTAAGGCATCTGCTGAAAATGCTTGTGGGTTTCTCCAGCCCATATTCAACAGCAGTCATGGCATTCCTCTTCCCAGCCTCTCTGTAGGAGCTTGGGAGCATGGAGACATTTGAACTGTGCTTGCACAGCAAGAGGAAGCAATCCAAGACTGAGTTTCACTTTGGTGGCTCCCTACAGTGCAATTGGTTCCCTAAGCTGTGACAGTGCATCAACCAGGTTTATTTTGGGAAGGCTCCCCTCTTCTTTGTGCCTACCAACAGATTTCATTTCTCTCTGTGACATCTCCGTTCCTGTGTCTCTTTTCTACACCTAGCTCCTGCTAGATCTTCATTTTGCCTGTTGCTACACTGACATAGGAGAGGGATAGCTTTTCCAAAGCTAAAAGCAGTTCTCTGCTCACTTAGCCACTTCCTTTCTGGGAAACCTACTGGACATGACCTCAGCCCCAGGCCATGTGCTCTCCCTACACCACCAAATGTCCTTACCTAGGACATTAGGGAAGTGATGAGGCCACTGCTCTTTTCAGTAAAGCTCCCTCCTGTGTCAAGTGAGGATACCACAAAGAGGTCCTAGGTCCTGTCCCTCTAGTGAGCAGCAGAGCAATGTGGAGAAAATTCCTCTGTCCTCCGTTTCACATCTCAGTGGTAGTTGGCAGGAACCTCTAAGGGCTCAAGCATGTCCTCTCCCTCAACAGGAGATGTCAAAAGCCACCACTGGCAGTGATCAGACAGACATTGCTACTGAGCACATTTCCAGATCCAGTAATCCAATTGCTGCACCCTTCCAGGAGACATGGGGAATGATGACCTTGCCCAAACTATCTTGTAGCAGAGGCACTTACCCTGTCTCTAGGAAAACTGCAATAATGGTATATCACCCGTCACGCAAGAAGACTGAAGTGGAGGGGACAGAGGAAAGGGTACTTGGTACTGTGCAGACAGAAGGGCTGAATTTTGGAACCGTTATGGTCCTCAGAACAGCAAGACAGTAAGACAAAGACACCACTTGGAGGTGAGCTGGGCTGTATAAGATCTCTGCCCACCCTTGCAGCTGTGGAGCCAAGATTAACTACAGGCATTACGCCATGGTTAGCTCTGCCAGGAAACAATTTCCCTTTCTCAGGAAGCTCTGCTGATTGGTTTTCATTCCAAAAGTTAAACCATTCCTTTTCCACTCTTCTTTTTTCTTTTTGTTTAACAGGGCATTTTAACCTCAAATACGCTTTTTTTCAGTGTTTCCTCCCTAACTCATCAAAATGACAGCCTCACACAGAGTGTCTGACTAGATAAAGGGAAAAGTATTTAAATATACTATGAGAGGTACCATATTGACCCCATTTTACTCCTCAGGTCTGGGCAGATTTAGGACCTGCCTGATGGTAAATATAGCACGTCTGCAGCAGAGCTGGAAAGGATCAGGTTTGCCAGACTTCCACATCCCAGCAACTGGATGAAGTCACCGTTTTGAAGGACAGAAAGGAACAAAATCAAACCCCATGGGTGGTACTGCGACCCCTACTTGTACCTAGCAGAGACCCCAGAGTAAATGGTTTGCAGAATTAAAGCTTTTCCTGTGTCACTGGAGAAGGAATGGTTCTTCTGAACCCCTCTTCTCCCTCACTCCCCATTTTAACCTTTGGGTGTCTGAATATTCCAGGTCATGTTGATGTCATTTTGGAAAGGCTTTTTTTCCGCCTGTATTCCACAGTCTAATTGGCAGGACATGTTACTGTTGAGCAGTATGTTATGCATACCTTCTCTCATAGATTCACCCTGAAGAACAGGGGAAAACGTCAGTGTTGCTTTATCACTAGGTGCTGCTAGGAAACTCTGCCGGTTTTCATCATGGAAATGACCAAGCCCGTACAAACTAGGGGTGGTTTCCTGTTTTCAAGTGGTTGGTTAACAGTTGGAGAGAGGTGGATGCTCCTTTTCCTAAAACTGCAACTGCAGCTTGAGTTTGGGATCTGAGATTGCAGCTGTACCCAGCAGCAAAAGAACCTGTATGGAGGACCTGTCTATTTTATTGGTGAAGCTTTCTTGCTACCTGTAGTGCTGTAATACTGCAGAGACAGAGCTTGTGAAAATTATATGCCTTTAGCAGTTTGCAACACGGCATGCATAAGAATGAATTTGGTCTAGAGGCAGGAGATCTGTTGTGTAAGGAGAAGGTATTATTACACACTTACTGCACAGTTGCTTCACATCTAGTTATTCTCAGAGGCATGGAGTTCTTACTTCTTATGGAGTCTTGCTTAGGCACGGCTTTGAGTCTCACTTCTTCCAAGCCATAACGTATCCAGCTACGAGTCTTATGGCAGAAACACTTTTACATTAACATCAAGGCTGAGGCATATCTTTATGATACCTTATCATCAGTATATGGGTCCCAGTAATGTACTCACAAGGCGAAGGCTTATCTGCCCTTCTTAGGGCAGATCTGCCCCATTAGGGCTGAATGAAGGTTTCATCCGTTAGAAAGAAAAAAGACATCAGACCAAATTCTTGTCAGATATGAGCACATCACTTGCTAAAAGCAAAGACCCAGACCTCGCTTGCCAGGTTGGCAGCTGGTATAGATGCATGCCCTTTTTCTTTTGTTTTTCAGCATCAAATTTTAAAAGCACTCAAAACCCACACAACAGGCAGCAAGGTGGTAAGCTGTTTGTTGCATACAAATGTCCTTACACAAATAAACCTGTTTACCTTTTGTAACAAGATGCACACAGCGTTTTGGTCAGTGTGGATGATTAGTAGCCAATCTGCAAAAGATATTGTTTTACCACTGCCAGCTTCCACAAAGCCAATGTTCATCTCAGGCTTCTCAAATGCATGCCCTCAGTGTGATTGGACAGCAGCTCAGATAGTGCTTTTGTACAACTATGGCATGTAGTGGGACTTTTCAGAGCATCTTGAAGTACTTTCACAAAATATACCTTTCCCTCATGCTCTGTCTCTGAACCAAGCTACCTGCTGCTTCTTAAGGCAAGAAATTCATTACTCACATAGATCACAGCTTTTCAAGCACACAGAGTTAACGCATGCAGTTTGGGAAACCTCAATATTTAGAGGATGCAGACCAATGACTTGTTCAGAGAAAGACACAAAAATTCAAAGGAGAGGGAGAGCTGGCTCAAAAGAATGGAGTAAGACAGAGGACAGTACTCTAAAACTTTTAACATAGAGGAAAGAGAATTAGTTAGTGAATCAGAAAAGTGTTACACCTAGGAATAATGAGATCCAATTAAAGGGAAGATGTATTCTCACTGAATAGCAGGAAGGACTTCTGGCAGTGAGGTCTAGCAGAGTTTGGAGTACTGTAGTGGGAAGCACAGGTAGTGGAAACCTCTTTCCCATGACAGATTAAAAATTAGACTGGACAGAGCATTACAAAGATAACAGCAGGAGTGATCTTCTGTTGCATTCAAACAATATTTTGTTAGGGCCACCAGAGAGGCAGGACCATCCAGTTTCTGCTATGCTTCCACATATGGGGCTGTCAGCAGAAGCTAGTGGCTATTCAGTATAAGGCCCTAAAAATGTTCATGTTTCCTTCCTGCTACACCACATTGTTCAAGATCTGCAAACTTCTGCCTATGGGAAACTTTGGTCAAAATAAATTGGCATCGTGTCTGCAAAAGTCTGGAAACTGTTCTCTTACTGCCCGTGTGAAACACAAAACCGGTTTTCTTTGTATTCTTTCTTCCCATTTCAAGAATGGGTTTCTTTATCCTTTAAAACTGACCTCAAGCACCTGATGTGGGTGACCCACCGGTGATGCTCTCCGTGCCAGGCCCTGCAGGGTTTTGTTCAGGAGTGTGATGCTCAAGGTCCAGTCTCACAGGGTCCATCCACCACTGCAGCTTCACACTCAGATCCAGCAAACTGAAGCCTGCATCACCTACAGCAACTCTTCAAGCCTTTGTACCAGGCACCAGTTAAGTCTGTAGATTCTCAAAGGAGAAGCCTTTTCTTTTTGTAGCCTGTGTGAAATAAAAACTGTCAAATAATGACACTGTCATACTTTACTTCTTCTGCCTCTGCTCTGCAACTCAAAAATTGCTGGATCATTCTCTTGAACATTGAATATAATTTTTCTTCTCTTTTTGTTTTAAAGTCCATGAATTCAGTGACATGCTGGCCAGAGCTTCCTAGTGCTGATTTACTTGCTGCGCAAGTGGTGTGCAGGCACTGAGCCCATACTTCCTGGACACCTGGTTCCGGTGGCACAGCTTTAAACTGGAGAAACTGTGCGTGAAGTTGAAGGAACTTAGTCCCCCTTCTTGCCACAGAAAGAACATAGAAGAGTTTCAATCAGCCAACAGGAAAAAGAAGTAGAGCTCTGCAGTTGGTAGGGCAGTTCAAAGCTCTTCCAAACATTGGGTTTCTCCTTTACAGAGTCATTGGGACATTTTTATAAGCAGGTTAACCCAGAAACAGAGATAATTATCTTCCTCAGATCACAGAAAAAATCCATGTCAAAGGCTAAACTGCAGCTCAAGGATTGCTTGTGTGTGTTTTCCTTAGGGTATGTAGTAGAGTCATTTGCATACAGAAATCACTAAGTTCCTAATGCATCATGAAAGCTGATACAGACCAGGCCGAAAATTCAGGCAAGCATTTTCAAATATAACTGTAAATTAAATCTACCTGGATTTGTTTGCCCAGTGTAGGGCCTGGTTTTCAGGTGTTTTGAAAATTGGAGACTCCGTATGGAGCTGAAGGGAGGGCAGTTGCTAAGAAAGCAGCCTCACAGACCCGGATCCTCAGTGCTGCTGGGGCCGCTGAGCTCTCCACAGTCCAGCTGAAAAGACATGTCTGTGGATATAGCTTAGCTTTCACACCTCAAACTGGCTGCTAGCTGAGTGCTTGCTATCACTTCCCTCTGCTCCATATCTGTGTATCTTTTCAGACTAAATTCCTGGCTCAGACAAATATGAACCTCCTTCTCTGACCTGCCTGCATCCAGTGAAGACCTAATTTAATAGCAATGTGTTATAAAGATAGCACAGTCCTAACTGATGAGTCCTGGAAGCTGCAGCAGTTGGGAGCTCTGTGTAGGTTCATTTACTCTTCTGATTTTCTGTTCCCAGCATGATAAATGAAGAGGAGTTGAATCCCCATACTGCTACAACTAGACTGTCTCTAGTGTTGAGTTTAAATGGGGAGCGATCAGTCTATTTAAAGCATTTAACGGAAATATTTTGAATTGTCCCTGCTCCTCACATTCTCTCTGTCCCTTCTTTGACAGTTCAGTGACTTCAGTTTCCAATTTGACCTTCTGAATAGCTTCAGATTAGATAATTAACACAGACTGCACAGGCACCTGCTCAGAGTTCATCCTCTTTAACTGCTGTCAGTTCAAGAGCAGTCCCTTCCTCATCCCGCCTGAAGCATCGTGCATCTGAGCCTTGTTCTGTTGAAGTCCATCTTATTCCAGACCTCTGCTAAAAGTAGGGCTTTTTACCTCACCTCTCGTGAGGACAGGTAGGGGGAAGCTAAACTGAAGAGCAGTTACAAGGTGATTCATCAGGCCGAGGCCTTTCCTACTACAGGGACTGTTCCATTTGTCCTGACATTTCCTTCATAACAGCTGCCCAAGTGTCTCCGTGTCTGTGGGTGAGAGCAGGGTACGACCTTGCATCGTGTCTACAGCTACAGGTCTATGCAAGTCACTTAAAGCAACACTATGATTCCAGTGGTTTAAGGCAATGGTTTTCTGCAAGGCATGTTGTAACTAAGGGAAAGTTAGTCCAGGAGATAGGATGCATTGTCCCCACAGACTGCATTGCTTCCCCCTCTACACGTGGGCAGCCTGGGATAGCAGGACACTAAGTTTCCAGGACTTCATAAAGGAAGGGGAGATATTAATTTAGTCTTCTAGTGTAGTCAGTGATTGCAGAGAACTTTGTTAAACTAGTCACTTTTTTGTATTTCCATGCTTAATGTTACCAGTGGCTCAGATCCAGTTTGCAGTGTATAGTACTGCTACGTAGTAGTTAGATGGTTTGAAATACAACAGCTACCTGTAGTAGCCACATAGTAAACTATCAGCTTTTGAATCTCACTGTATTTCTTTTTTTTTTTTTCCTTAAATATCTCAGCCTCCTTTGAAAAGGCATGTCTTGCCCTCATCATGGCAAAGTCCTGAATGGAGACATTAGCACACCTCAGAGACTGTAGGGAGAACCCTACATGGTATGTCTGGGCTTAAAACCCAGCATGGATGAGTTTTTAAAGTTGGTGCTGTTTCGTGCAACAGAAAATCCCTCCGGCAAGGAGGTGCTCCAGAGAAAGGCTCCATACAGCTTGTGTGGGCACAGCTTCTGTGCCTTTCATTATTTCTCCACTTGTGTGGCTGGGTATGACCGCATTCAGCCAGATATCAACTTTATCCACAAGCCTTTTCCTTCTGCCTGAAATTATTTCCACGTTGGCTGCTTGGCCTCTCTGCAAGCAGCTGTGTCGGACTTGTAATGAGGCAATTACATACGCATGGCCCTTTTACAGGAAAGGCGGAGGTCATTTCTCCTTGAATTGATTGGACTCCTTAACGAGGCTTATCTGTTTCTCCTGCTCTCTCAGCCAGTCTCCCTTTCTGTAGGGAACCGGCCTGGTTGGCAATGCAGATTTTTGCCTTTCCACTTAGCCATCCTAATATTTTCATGTGTCTTAAAAACCTGCTGATCTTGATGACCATGACCCCTTCTTACTGTACATAGCACAGCTTCTTCCCCCCCCGCAGCCTTGTGCCTCACTGGACATAACAGCCTTTTCTCTCACTTTCTTATGTCTCTTCCCAGCGTCTTCTCTTCTCATTGCAACAGGAATCACCTTACCCTTCAGATATCTTTTGGACCTTTCCTTTTGAAAAGTCTGCCTTCTGGCACTAAATCTCATTTCAGTTGTTCTGTCGTTAATCCCCTGAACATCTTTGAGCTTCTCCTTCCTCTTACATTGTTGATTTAGTGGTGGAGGGAAACTGTCGTTTGACTCTGCTCGCTGTGCCCACGCAGGTTACTGTGCATAGACAATTGTTAGGGTACAACCCTGCAGCTGCAGGCAGGAAGGCTAAGCTGAACTAACAGGGTGTGCATGTGACTGAGATGTGAAATCTGTTGTCTCACTAGCAAAGCATCTTTAAGACACCCTTATAATCATGCTTGATATTACAACATTTTTAAAAATCTTTAGAAACCAGACTGAAATCCCATTAAACAGAGTTTACTGGGAGGAAATCGGTCCTTCATGGCTGCTGGACTTCCTTAGAAATTGCTTAGGAGAAGGTTTGAGGCAACAGGTCATCTCAGTTACTATGTCCCCAAAGTCCCTTTACCATGCAAAATCCAGACGGCTACTTCTCACAGATACAGAGGTGAAATGTGGATACTCGGTCTGGGTGCATGTTCATGCAGAGCTGTGACTGTGCTAACAATCCCTTTGTTGTGAGCACAGCACCAAACAAACACATCCAGTTTGATGTCTCTATCAGAGCGGTACAACACTCTCTGATCCCTTACTACAGGTTTCCTCGGGCTGCTTAGTATTGCACTGCAGCTTTCCTCAGACACACATGTTGTGGAGAACCAGTGTGCCACAGAGGGACTAAGTGTCAAGATGGAGCTTGTGAAACCCCAGACTAAAATTCAGTCCTGGATTTCGAGTAGGTGAGGGCAAGTTATTGTGTCCTAGAATGACAGGACTAATGCAGT
Organism: Nycticryphes semicollaris; assembly: GCA_013400055.1. Taxonomy (NCBI): domain Eukaryota; kingdom Metazoa; phylum Chordata; class Aves; order Charadriiformes; family Rostratulidae; genus Nycticryphes; species Nycticryphes semicollaris. Next base: position 217,204 of record VXBJ01002088.1, on the reverse strand, counting down.
ACTGAAACACTGCAATGCATGTCTTCTGCCTGGAAAAACCCTTTGCAACCATTGCCTGACTTGCTGATTCCTTCACTTCTCTTGGCATCTACTTGCTTGCCATTAAAATGCATCAGTGCCTGGGATGCTGCTTCTGCACAAGCCTGGGATTGCTCCATCTGACCTGTCCATGGGTAGTCTGCTGCCCAGACCAAGCTGGCATTAGAAATTAGGCAGTTCCCTGTTACATTCCACCTGTCCCACATTCTCATCTCTCTTCTCTACTCCTCTTCCTGGGAGAATACTCTGAGCATGGTAAATGCAAGCAAACAAATTCAGGCATCTCACAAAAATCACTTACTACAGAAAAGGAAATGGTGACACCCATGTGTTGCTGGAGGTTTCTGCAATCACCTCAGTCAAGGACCTCCAAAACACTATACATACACACAAAATAATTTATTTACATTCTAAATGGTCTGCTGCCTCCTTCCCTGAGCAGCAAGTCATGGCCGAACAGCCAGATACCTTATCCTGCACAGAGCATGGCAGAGCCAAGAGCTGCTCACGTCTCCGTAGGGCACGGGCTGAGGTTACATACGTGCTGCCCCTGCACAGGCACGCTGCGCAGCAGAGACCAGGTGCTGCAGTTCGTTGCCTCTTTTGGTGACGATGGCATTTGATCAAACCGTTTTTGGCAGCCTTTGACAGACATGATAAGACGCTTGCTCAGGAAGCAGGCAGCCTGGACTCCACATTTGGTTCTCAGCGGGCGTGGGCTTCAAACTCTTCAGTCTGTCTAGCAAGAGATGATTTCTAATCCGGTGCTTCGGACAAGGCACTTGCCAGCCTGCCTTGTTAAAGCCATGCCAACACCTAGCGAAGAATTCAGGGTTCCTGGGGCAGAGGAGAGCTTGTGCACCTGCTTGGTGGTCTGCTGACAGATAAAACCCTGACTGCCCTTGGAGCCATTTCTGTGGGGCATGCAGCAGTGACTCCACAAGCTCTAAATTGCCCAAGCCCCATACATTTGCCCTCTCAGCAGAGGCTCCTAATCATGAAGATTTGATGTACTGCTCCTGTATTGAACCGGCCTGTGAAGTGTTGAAAACATGTAGGCACTAGACAAGTGCCAAATATTGTCATTAGTGACAGGGAGACTCAAAATCTCACTTGTACCTTTCACAATGGTATTTGCTGTTTTTGCTAATCTCACCAGGCAGTGCCTAGCAAGCACAGGCCAGGCGCTCCTGAGAGCTACATACCATGGCACAATGAAAAGAACAACTTGCCATAAATCCAGCCTCAGAAATTTTCAACACCAGCCAAAGACTAGTGCGAGGTGGCTGGCATACCCTTCCTATATAAGGGCCTTTCTAGACTGAACTGATGATGTTAGGACATGTTACTAACAAACTCCACAGAGGCAAACAGGAGGCTGCTTTCTACACTTTAAGTCCAGGAGGCTGTGAGGACAGCAGCAGGAGTCCCACCTCATCAAGTTAAACTGAGTCTTCATGCAATTACTTTACTGAGAAGAAATGCCTTTTGGAAGATATGGAGAAAGCTGGCATTGGTACCCACCATCCATCATGAAAAAAGATGCTTCATAAGACTTTCATTGCACCCACTTTGCTAGCAGAAACACGTCAACAGCAAAGGGAGGGACTTCTCAGAGAGGAGGTTAAAATAATGATTATCTCATCTCTTTTTCATTGTAGTCACTCTCTGAATCAGAAAGCAGATAGTGTATTTACCACTTCTAATTTCCTGATGTCTACAGATGTTTCCTATAATTCTGTTGTGAAGGACACAGCTCCTTGCCTGCACATCTGGCACTGGCTGCTCTCCACTGCCCGTCTCCTCCCAACCAGCACCAGCTGGCTCTACTGGCAGAGACAGCCACAGTATCACAGGGGGTTATGGAGATGTGCTTGCACTTGTGATGCTCTTAAACCACACTGCCTCACTCCAGCCACCACACAACGGTCCCTGATGCCCAGTATAATTAGGGTGGGTTTTCATTCATGATAACCATTTGCCTTGATGTTATGGAGCTCTAGGCAGTCCGGAAGTTACTTGGAGGGAACTACCAGAGAAGGACCTCGAGCAAGCTTCTGATCCAAACAGGCAGCAAAGCTTCCTTGAGAAAAGTCTCACTCCAACTGCCGTGGCAAATATCCAGGCCCTTTTACACGTAGGCATGGGGTAGCTCAAACTGCTGAAAGAAGGAAAACCAGCAGGAATTTCCTTTCTACTTTCAGTAGCCAAAGGTGGGGAGTACGTGAACCATTTCTTTAAAATACAGCAAACAAATTCAACATTTCCCCCCTTCCCTTGAAACGCATTTGTCCCTTTATTAGTTTCTGGCTACAAGGTTATCTCCCACCTCCACCCAATTCCTGAATCTTGCTTTTGTGAGTCTTTAAATTGGGCAGATCTGAGCTTCTGTAGTTTTGAAATTGCTGCACTGTATTTGGGAGTTGCTTGCTGTGTTCTGGATGAAAGCTGTTCATCATTGCTGAGCTGGAATATCCTCACATTACCCTTTGGGCAGTGCTTGACCCTGAGTGCCAAGATGGCAGCAGTTCATGAGGGAGCTCTTGAAAATCAAGACCAGACCATTGCAAGTCTAGAGAAAAATGTTGCCCTAAAGCAAACTCAGAGAAATGTTACATGTTTTTATATATTTTGTGCAAAGAAGGATTTTCCTGCCCTTTCTCCTAAAAACAAATATGCAACCCTCCTTCGAAGTCCACGTTTGTCATACTATTCTGTCCTGTATTCAGCCAGAGCTCCTTCCTTATAGCCATGCAACAGCCTTGCAATTGTGTTCAGACACACGCTCATATGGTGTTCATTCATCTGTGGTGTGATAAGTGCTGATCCAGGTACCACTCTGAGGAGGGATTTTGTACTTCCCCTGTCTTCAAAACGTCTGTGTCTAGTATTTTTTGACTTTTTTTGACATTTATCAACTAGTGAGTGTTCCCCTGTCTGAAGGAAACCAGAACATACATCTACATAGGGACATGAGCAGAAGTAATGTGTGCCTGAGTCAGAGGAGCTTTAAGCCTGTCTTCAGGGCCCAGGGGCTCAGACTGGTTCCAAACGTAATCTGAGGTCTCATTGTGTTCACAAAGTGTTCAGAAATCTGGAGCCCAAACTCCAGCATTCTCAATATATTCCTGCAGGCTGCAGGTTGTTTTCTCTGGGGCTGTAAGACTGAAGATTCAATCTGTTGTGTGTGGCCCCAAAGAAACGTGGAGGGCACTCTGCACTGGCTGAGGATTGATCTTAACATAGAAAAAGCTTGATCTTGCAAGTGCAGTGGTTCTGCACAGTTGTACATGCTCTCATATGAGAAAGAAAGAGGCTCTCCACTAATTCCTTTTGTTGCACGTCAAACTAGAAAACTGTTTGCATGACCTTTAAAATGCCAGTCCCTGCAAAAAAGAGCCAAGCATTTTGCAGTGCGTGTTGGGATCATTATTATATATGTCAACGTACCATTAATAGTCTTTCACAGCCGGATTATGTGTCCTGATATCAGTCCCGGAATGTTCTTTGAATCTTTCAAATGGAAATCTTATTTTTCTTTGCTCAGTTTTCTGTTGTGTTTCACTCCTGCATCCTGGCAGTGAGGGGACCCATGGCAGTTTGAGGCCAGTTATTTCTCTTTCCCCGACCATGGCAGCTTGGAGGAAAAGGATGAGGACTCTGTGCACGCTGCCATCCTTAAAACTCTTTAAATTCTCTTCTGGGGTATGAAATTGAGATGTTTAGCTTCTGGTAGAGGTTGATCAAAGAAAACACAACAGAAAGAGAGAAGTTGAACAATATTATTTTGTTTCTAGCATTAAAATACACCTAAAAGATCTGCAAAGTATTGTCCTCTCCTGAAAAGTAACTGTGATAAAGCTCTGATATGCAAAGCTTACCTAGCTAGCCTAGCCCCACCAGAGTTAGGAACACAAGCGGCTCACACAGTAGCTTTTGCTTTGGTGAAGCACAGCACAGTAATTATCACTCCAGTTCTATAACAAATAGTAGGAAATGCAGGTAGGAACCTTGGCCCTGCATTGCAGAGAGCTATGGGCTTATGCTGACATGATGATGGACAGGACAGGCTATAAGGTATCACGGAGCCACAGCTGAAGACACTTCTGGCTGGGGCTTCTGCCAATGATTAAAATTTACCACAACCAGACAAGGAGCAGCTTCATTGCCAGATAAGAGGCCAAGTGAATAAATAAACCACATAAATCCCTCCTGAAACAGAGAGCTGGAAGGTCTCCAGTGAGAAGGATTTGGGAAGAAGGGTAAAGAGAGACATGGGAAGAAAGATGCTTCGCTGGGATGCAGAGGGGTCAGTGTAGCAAGAAGAGCTTTGTTTATTCAGAGTTTACATCTTGGGATACGTTGCTTCTTGAGCCAGAGGCCCAGCATGCTGCTGAGCTCCAGTCGGAACAAGCATCATGAGATTTCCTTCTAGGGATGTAAAACATGGCCCAAGGCAAATGTGAGCCCACCCACTTCCTGGGCGAGCTGTACTCAGCCTGCATTGATGCTTTTGTGGATCATGAGGAGAATGAGCAGGCTTAGATTGTGGTTAGCAGCCTTTCTTGATTTTTCCTGCCCAGTTCCTCACGCTGTGATTCAGGTATTTTCCCACCCTCTTGCTTTTCAGTTTACTCCTTTGGGGGAGTTTGTGTTTTAAACCTGCCCTGCGAACTTACCTCTCCCTTCCCAGTTTGAACAATGTTCCCCTTTCAATATGATCCTGATGCCACTGATGCACTCACATGGACACAGATAAACGAATTGGTTCAGGTTATGCTGGCAGGAAGGTACAAACAGGGATGCAGAGAGATGGTTTTGAATGAAACTACAAACTACATATTAGAGAGGTTTTTCCATCAGTAACTTGGGTCCAATCTTAATTCAAAACCATTCTTCAGGGTTTTTTTAATTCATTTAAAGAGGAGTTCTTTATGAGCTGCTCATCTAACTGCACCTGTAAAATGCCAGAGCCAAAATAACTGATGCCTGTAAGAAGAGGTTGAAAATGAAAATTCAGTTGCCTATTTCCTGCCATTGAGCAAGACAAAGAGTGGCAGATTTGTCCAGGTGAACCTAAATTTGTCCATTCTTCATGTCTGCTTTAAGGCTAAGACCAACACCCAGGGAGCCGTTCCAGCTTCTTTAGATTGTCTTCCTTGAATATTAAATGAACCTGGGGTAGGAAAGGATAGTTTGGTAGATTGGCCTCTTTGGACACTTGCCTTTAGAATGGGTACTAAAGATAGTCCTTAGCCAAAGGAAAGATTTTATTACTTGAATTCATACACACACTTCTATTATGATTTGCATCAATATTGGATATTATTTTCATCTTTAAAAAAAGTAGGACTGGTCTGACAGGCAGGTGTCTTTGGTGGGTAATGAAGTGAATTCATGATGCATTCTCCAGAGCATAAATTCATGTCCTCTCCAGATAGACAGGAACTGTACCTTAGATGATGTACCATGGCCTCAGTGGTCAAAAAAAAGATGGGGCCAGGACAAAGAATTAGCTCTTTTGTATGAAAATGGTCACCCTAAATCTGCAGGGCAGTGTGGGAGAAGCTAATACTTCTCTGTTGCTTGGTGTGTGAGTAGGACATCTCCAGTTCATGAAACCCTGTTTCTGCAAGGGGAGCCTTTTCAGGAGAGAGGCTACAGCACCTCACCACAGGGGTAGGAGACATTCATCCCTCCTCCAGCCCCCAGGGAGCTCTCCAAGGAGGCACCTTCCCCACTACAGCTTAACGAGTTATTCCCCAAATGGCTCTTTTCAGCCAAGCTGATTGGGAATGGGTTCAGTTATGCTGAAAAACAGGCAGCTCTATCAGATTAAGGCTGTACACCGTCCAAAGATGAGAGAGTGCGTGTGGTATAAGCTTTCCCTGCATTCAAGGCCTATGAACGGCTGGCTCCTCAAATCCTGCAGTTACCTTACTGAAAAACAAGAACAGTAGGTTCTGTGGGTAGGTCATGTCTGGGAAAGCTTTGCACAGAGAGCATGTCATTTGCCTTTGGTGTGCTGAGCCAAGCAGGGACGGGGAAGCTCTGCAAGAGGTTCCCTTTGCTTCTGAAATCCAGTGCCTTGGTGAGGGTTCATGCTTTAATTTCAAAGGAAACAACAGTACTGCTTCCCAGAGTTTCTCACCGGCCTCCAGGCAGAGTGCAGTGATGGTTTATTTCTACTTAAATAGCTTACTCCCCACAGATGCATCCCATATTCCTCCGTTAGCCGAGCAAGTCCTACAGGTGTAGAGCTTTGCCTCTGTCATGCAGTGAGGCAAACCCACTCCCCAGCCACCTGTGTGGCTGCTGCTTTATGAAGTGGGGCCTCTGGAGATCTCTGACATGGTAGTTGTGGTGCTTTTGTGGATGCTTAATGGTAACCTTTCAAATCACTCATGTGTTGGTAACGTGCTCCCCGTAATGGCTCGCAGGCTCTCTCTGGTTTTGCAGCCCGCACTCAGCTGCATATCAGGCAGGAGGCAACAGATTGCAGGGTGAAATACTGGTGGCATGGACCAGAACAGCCTTTACCATCAGGCAGGCAAAAATATGATTATTCTGTCATATCAGCCCTTTGAATGGGAGAACACATAAGGATGGAATTTCCTCAGCTTCTGGCTGGAGTGGTTAAAGGGAAGTTCTCACCCTCGAGCTGCAGACTGCCGCTGCCACCCCTCCATCTCCTCCTGCTAAAGCAGTGCAAGTGTTCATCAGGCTGTGCTGTGAACTCAATTGCTGAAATGATCTGGGTTAAAAATAACTGTGTAAAGAGTTAAGGGACGTATTTTTAGACCAGATCATTTCAGTGATCCAGTTTACAGCACAGCCCCACAAACTCACACGGCTGCAAGGGGGAGGGGTAGGGGGAAAGGAAAGGTCAAGGGAGAATGAGCAGTTGGAAACATAAGCTGTCCTTCTGCCAAAACCAGGACCTTATGAAACTGTACCCCAAAAGCACTGACCCTGTCTTGTTTTCATCTGTCATACTGACAACTGCCTTCTCATGGCAGTGCTGAGAGCTAGGTGCTGAGGATCACTATTTCTGGATCCTGTTTGTGCAAATGAGGCACTAGCCCTGGGCCTTATTGTATCTGCCTCTGACACACTATTTTTGCCATAATTGTTTTTGTTGAGGTAGATTGTATGTGCAGCAACAACAACAACAAAAAAGAAGCGTGAGAGTCACAGGGGACATTTGCAGAGCTTGTGCAAGTGCAGGGTATGGGGATGCGGCCGACACAATGGACTGGTGTGAGAACTGGCGGCAGGGAATCATTCCTGTGAAGCTCTTTAGAAGAAAGAGAGGGATGTGGAGGTCAGGGACTGGCCTCAAAAACATATCTAGATGCAACTGCATTAGAATGGGGGTGGAAACTCCACAGGACCAGTACCAAAACTTGTGTAACCATCACTGATTTCATAGCCGCTGAATACTCCAGCCTTGCAATGTGTTGGGGAGAGCCTGCATCTCAGATAAAAGGTGCTCCATCTGGCCAAAATATCCTCCCAACAAAAGCAGACAGGTCAGAGGATTCATAGAGGAGGGAAGCAGAGTAGGGCTGTACAAATCTCTGCTGTTATTCAGCTGGTATTTAAGTGCTGTTTAAGCCAAAACACTCCACTGTATGGTAACTAAGACCTTTGCTCTTTGCATCATCAGTTGCAAACCTGAACTTCTCCTTCAGTATCTGCTTCTTACCCCGCCTGGTACCCTAGACTAGCATGTCCAGTAGCATATTATGGACAGTGACAAAACTGATGGGATACCCGTCCCATGAGATGGAGTCACAATAGCTTTCAATTGCAAGGGGGTGGGTCATGACAAAATCTGCAAGTTGAGGACTGCTGGAGCCAGTTTTGCAGCAGGACATTCAAATTTACCCCCAAAGCCACTTCTGGCTTTCCAGTTTTCCACAGGAGTGGAAATTCTCTGTAACTTTTATTTCATAAGAAACTCAATGTCTGTAGTGACGCTCCCTACCTGTAGCTCAAATCCATGACCTTTAAGAAAAGCTCTTTGTGAGAAACCAAACAGGATGTGCAGAGAAACTCTTCAAGTCTCTTGACCTCTTTTCTGTGAGCCTCTAACTTGTACCTTCTCTCACCTGATACCCACAGTGGGTCCACGGGCTCTAGAAGGAGAATCGGCAAATGTCATTGAGTTGACATTGTTGAGTTGTCATTGTAATGACATTGCTGTACTGAGGGGTCCCTTCTGTGAGACATCATTACTCCCTCATCAGGTAGCCTTACTAGCCCTTGCATCTTTTGGCATGTTAAATCACCAGTGAAGCTGGGACTGTGCTAGCCAAAGCTGACTGTGCCACAGCATCCAGGCATCTCCACTCGGAGAGCTTTCCAGCTGCCATGAAAAGATACATAAGGAATGGTGTGGGACATTACTGTGGGGATCTAGCAGTGTTTCCAACAGGCAGTCAGTGAGAGAAGCAGGGATCTGTGTTAAAACCAGTGGCCCTCCTTCAGGCAATCTGCAGAATCAGGGATTGGCATGCAGTTTTGCTCTCATAACAGAGCCAAGGACTCCAAAGCATTATGAAGAAGAGGCTTTGGTGGAAAGCTTAAATTGCCATGATTGTACCTAACACAGAATAAAGACAGACTTCCTTGCCCAGTGCTGCCAAAGTGACCAGGTTCGGTTTTATAAGCAGATGAAGAAAGATGGGGTTGAAAACGATTTTCAAATGTATTGCATTTTATAAATATATTTGGAAGAGGAAAGTGAAACCCCTTACAGAAGACTTGTTAGTTGCACTTCCTCTTTTGCAAACAGTGCCATGCTTAGATTCATGGTATAATTCAATTCCTGTTTTGCTGCTCTGTCTGACCTTTTTCAGAATATGCAATGCTTTGACACATATTTTTAAGGAACAGTAAAAGACCTCAGAGCAGCAGTCACTAAATTACTTATGGAGTAAGTCTTCTACCTTAGCTCACTGGTTTTAGCCCATGCAGGCTGACCACGTTTCTCTTCTGAAAAGGAAAAGAACCAGAAGGTGGCTGCAAAGAGCGCAAAATTAACAACTGAGTAATTTCACCTTTTTTGCCAAAAAAAGCAGAGCTGCTTCTCTAACATTCATAAAAGTGGTTGCCTATCTCACTGAGACAGGAAAAATGACCAGGAATGGAAGAGGTTGCATTAATAGAGGCAGCACTGAGATTGTGGGTGAGAAGAGCAGATGAATGTCTTAGTCGTGGAAGAGGCTGAGGGAAAATGAGAATGAGAAAGCGAGGCTTCCCATCTTCCTACCAGTGGGTGGGAGACTGCCAGTCCAGCCCCTGGAAGTCAGGGGAACAGCGTTCTCCTTGCAGTGAAAAGAAGGGAACCTTTTGCATCCAAGTGTCCTGGTATTGTGCTTTTCATTGACTAGGAGACACAGAGCCTGCCACACCAGCTGGGAAAAGGAAAAAAAAAAAAAAGCCGTGGAACAAGCTGTATACAAGACAGCAGTGTAATTGCCAGAAAGGATCTGAAAAAGGACTTTTCCTGTTGCAAAATGTCTAGAGTAATCAGAGAGTCTGCAGCTGGCAGTTTCAGGAGGACACAGCCCGTGGGCTACTTGTGCTAATCTTAGAATGGCATGTTCACTGCTTCCTGCGCTCTGGCCGGCGAGCTTCACGCCATCAGGAGCCGCGTTGCAATCAATGCCTGCTACTAGCAAAACAAGAAACGCATGGAATCATTCCAGCCTCACAGCTTTGATAAAATCTAAAGAAAGAGAGCTGTGTTTTCAGACTGTAACTTAAAAAAAAAAAAAAAAAAAAAGAAAGAGAAAAAAAAAAAAAACAAAAACACCCCAAANAGAAAAAAAAGCACAACCACCCCAAAACAAGAGGTCAAAGAGGCCAAAAGGAAGTGCAGTGTCTTTTCTGGGTAAAAGCAAAGAAAGAAGCTCTTGAAGAAAGGGGGACTATGAGGGAGGCAATCCTTCCACCACAGACACTGAGCACCTGCAGCTCCTTAGCCTGAACTGAGTCCCCAGTCCAGGTGTCCATTCTGCCATGCCCAGGTATCCTGGAAGCTGCTATGCTGAGCCAAGCCTCCTAATCCATCCTGCCTTTCCCAGGTTCATTCTCTGCTCCCTCCTTTTTCCAGCCTGTCCTCCTTTCACAGCAGGAAGCCAGCCTGAAGCTGGGAACCACTCTCTATCCTCACTTAGTTCACCCATCATTTTTCATGTGCAGCAGGTTGCCCTGCTGATCTGCTTTCCTCACTGTTTCTTCCGTTCTCCTTACCTGCTACTTCCTTTGCCTGTTATTACTCTAATGAAAGCTGAAAAGATGGGGGGAATATACTAGAAGTTCACTGAGAAGAGACAGCTTGATATGGCTTTTGTGGCTGGATGCAGGAAAGCTGGTTCAAAGTGTATAGGAAGTTTAATGGAGGAGATAGAATCACAGCATCATATAATTGCATAGCTTGCAAGGGATCTTTCAGATCCTCTAGTCCAACCATCAACCTAACACTGACAAAAATCATCACTAAACCGTATAAAACCATATAGCTAAGCACTGCGTCTACTCGTCTTTTAAATACCTCCAGGAATGATTCTGCCACTTCCCCACTTCTCTGCGCAGCCTGTTCCAATGCTTGATAACATTCCAATGCTTTCAGTGTAAAAAAAGTTCTTAATATCTAATCTAAACCTCCTCTGGTGGAACTTCAGGCCATTTCCTCTTGTCTTATCCCCTGCTATTTGGGAGAAGAGACCGATCCTCGCCTCTCTGTACTCCTCACTCTCTGGGCTCAGCTCTCGAGGCAGTTTTTACCCAACGAAGAGTACTCTCATCCAAGCCAAGAGCAGCCACTTTCTCCAGGAGAATGCTGTGGGAAACCGTGTCAAAGACTTTACTAAAGTCCAGGTAAACAGTTTCCACAGCCTTTCCCTCATCCACCAAGTAGATCCCTTTGTTGTAGAAGGAGATCAGGTTTGTCAAGCAGGACCTGCCTTTCAGGAACCTGTGCTGGCTGGGCCTGATCACCTCGTTGGCCTTCATGTGCTGCATAATGGCACTCAGGATGATCTGTTCCGTGACCTTCCCAGGCACTGAGGTCAGACTGACAGGCCTGTAATTCTCCAGATCCTCCTTCCAGCCCTTCCTGTGGATGGGCGTCACATTTACTAATTTTCAGTCCAATGGGACCTCACTGTTTAGCCAGGATTGTTGGTAAATGTTGGAAAGTGGCTCCGTGAGCACTTCTGCCAGCTCCCTCAATACCCTCAGGTGGATCCCATCCAGCCCCACAGACTGTGTACGTCCAGGGTTGGAGCATGTCTCTCATTATCTCCCCTTGGATTACAGGGTCTTCGTTCTTCTCCCCACCCCGATCTGCTAGCTCAGGGGTCTGGGTACTCAGGGAACAACATATTCTACTACTAAAGACTGAGGCAAAGAAGGCATTAAGAACCTCAGCCTTCTCCTCATCTTTTGTCACCATGTTACCACCACTACCTAATAAAGGATAGAGATTCCCCTTAGCCCTCCTTTTATTACTAATGTATTTATAGAAACTTTATTGTTCTTAACATCCAAAAGCCAGGTTAAGTTCTAGTTGGGCTTTGGCCCTTCTAATTTACTCCCTGCATAGCCCTACAGCATCTTTGTCATCTTCCTGGGTGGCCTTCCCGTTTTTTTAAAGGCCATAAACTCTTCTTTTTTCCTCTCTGTTCAGCCAGGCTTGTCTTTTTCCCTGATGGCTCATTTTTTGGCACAGGAGGATGGGTTGCTTCTGTGCCTTTAAGACTTCCTTCTTAAAAAATATCTAGCCTTCCTGAACTCCTTTGCCCTTCAGGGCTGCCTCCCTAGGGACTCTGTCCAGCAGGCTCCTGAAAAGACCAAAGTCCGCCCTCCGGAAGTCCATGGTGGCAGTTCTGCTGACCCTCCTCCTTGCTTCTCTAAGAATAAAAAACTCTATCATTTCATGATCACTATGCCCAAGATGGCCTCCAACCATCACATTGCCCTCAAATCCTTCTCTGTTCACAGACAACAGTCCAGCAGGGTTCCTTTCCTAGTCAGCTCCCTCACCAGCTGTGTCAGGAAGTTATCCTCAATGTATCCAGGATCCTGGAAACAGAGAATGCAGACATCTACTGGGGCTTGTGAGCCTAAGAGAAAGAAGAATATTTATTTACAACTCCCTGAGAAAGGGAAAGGCCCTTTTCCACAATGCAAACAGGCCTGATTCTCTCTACCAGGTAGTTCAGGCTGGAGAGTGCTCTAAGCTGCAGATGATGAGATGATCCTTAATGCAAACTCCTCAATTTGCTTTCAAGCTAGAAACTTGGAGTCTAAAGAAATGCCTTCTTTAATATGATTTCAAGTTTCCACAGCTATTTCTCCAGCCCCTGTAGTGTGCTGACCCAAAGGAAATATTCCGTACGTGGGCCAGTTTGGTGTTTTGGGGGCCCTTGATCTTCAGCAAGGCTGAAGGAGTAGTTGTGCTAACAGGACAGCAGCTCCCTTCCAGGTAGAGTGTCTTAAAGGGAGAAGGAAGGCATCTGCTGGAGTCTTTGGAGAAGCAGGAATGTATTCCTCTAGCAATAGCCTTTGGGGAAACTTTCTGCCTGAAAAACAGAAGAGTATTGAGGCAGAGGGGTTAGAAGTGTGGTGCTGGTCATGCGTTCATGGTGGTGGTACAGGGACCTGAGGTATGAGGTTCCCTGCTGATGGTTCATAGCCTGGTTTGTTGTTTAGAGGTCTCCACCTCTAACGAAACAAGGATTGTTGGTTAGTTGTTCTCAGTTCCTCTGGTTCAGTTTTCCCTGGCATCACATACTAGAGATGAAGAACAAAGGTTTCTTTTCATCAACTTTGATTTCAGGGCTTTCTACTCGTATTTCTTGATACACGCATAGCAAAGAAAACAAGGTAAATGTGGGATGAAACAAGGGCTGTATGCTGTGGCAAGAGATACACCATGCAGTCTCCAACAAGCCTCCTGCTTTTCATCCTGTTGTTGACCTAGGGGAGGGAAAGCTTCTCTCAGCCCTGGTATTTCCTCCCTCTCTCCCACCCGCCTGAGTATTTCACTGCCAAAAAAGCAGAACAGCACAGGGACATCCCCAAGCAGATGCTGGCTGGCTGTGAGGACATGGAATGGCTTCTCACAGCAGAACCACTGGAAAAGGCAGGGTGCCAGTGACCAGGGCAGTAAAAAAAAGGGTGGGAGGGCTGAGAAGGTGTATGGGAATGTTCTTTACTGCCCTGCTCGATCTGCTCACTGCGAGGAAAAGATGGGGAACAGACACTTGGCTTGAAATACTTAGTTTGCTTCCCGTGAAAAATACTGAATTTAGGCTTGTCAGCTATAGCTGAAAGGCTCTGCATGAATTACTGATTTTCTGGGATATTTGAAAATGTTGCTAGGTCCTGTCTTCCCAAACCTCTTGCTCTCAGACTGGATGATTGATGCCAGATGTGAGAAACTCTGCTTTAAGTCCCTGCTTACTTTTGAACTTTATAACACATACACAGGCTTCTCTCTAGCCTGCTTGCTTTTCCCAGCCTTTGCTCATAACTTGCTGTTCCCAATTTGTCAGAACAGGCCAGCAGAGACCAACTCAGAGGTGGACAAGTCAGCATCACCCTCAGTGGCCCAGCTAGCGGGGAAATTCAAAGAGCAAGCAGCCAGTATTACTGGAAAAGAGGTAAGAAACTGCAGGCAGCGGGTAATCAAGTGGGAAATGGGGCCCTTGCCTCTGCCTGTACAAGTTACAGCATCCGTGTAGATTCCACCGAGGTTTTGACTCTTCACAAAGGATTTGTCTGCTAGTGCAGTGCAAGCTATGACATCATCTTCCATGCATTGCTGACTTGTGGATAGTATTTCAGTAGAGCCATACCTCAGGACAACTAGACACTGTAACTGAGACGCTGTAAAGCTTGATAGGGCACACATATGTACTTAACAGTAGCAGACAGCAATGCAGGTACTATCTGGGCTGGCTTTTGTGGGCAGAGGGCAACAATGCATAATGAAATAACTAATATTGAGCCATGGCAAAAGAAAGCAAATAACAGATTATGGAGTGTAGAAGCCAATGGCAGGTCACTAACATCTTGTTCAAAAAAGCAGAAGGTATCCTCCAGGTAATTCCTTCTGAACAGGTCTGAGAGAGAAAGCTGTCTCTTTACTTACCCTTGTTATTTCCCTCCCAATGACATTTCAGATTCTGGTCCTAACTCTACCATGCTGAAACTTTATTTTATTGAAAGCCTACTATGCCAAGCATTACCTCAAGCTGTCTTGCACCAGATACGGAAAACATTAGAACACCTCTCTTAGGAAGAAAGGAAAGTCAGAGTGTTTATGGATGGAGGTTGACATTTTCGGAGAGCCTCCTGTATCATTATGCACATTTTTAGAAGCATAAGTATTTACTGTTGGCCCTCTTCAGTCAGTGGGTTCCCTTTTAAAACTGAACTGCTTCTTTCTGCTGCTCAGTTGGTTTCAGTATGTCCCAGGCTGGGCCTAAGGGGATCCTCCCTGTCACCCCTCCTGTCTTTGGCTGGATGCAATGGTGACCTCTGTTCTGCAGGGCTGGCATACCACCATTTATTACAGGTTAGCACTCCCAGAGGTTAGCCAGGCCCCAGGATGGGAATAGCCTATCTCTTCCCGAGCACTTTTTAACTTTTTTTTCCCCATCTAGTCACCAGCACACCACTCCATCTGTCCCATTGCAGTCATTTCCTCTTTTTAAGGTATGGAATTTAATTGCATTAAACCCCTTAACTTTACAAAGGCAGGAAGTTCCCAGACCATTCTTGTGTTATCTGCAGACCTCTGCAGCTCCCAAGCCAAGGCAGTGAGGAGGGGCCTCATACAGCGAGGAAACTCACTTTCTCCAGAGACAGAGAAGAACACTTTCTGTCTGTTCTCTCCAAGACATCTGTCACTTACCCATTGGCTTTCTCAAGCTGGCTTCAGATTAACAGCTGAGTGGGTGGTCTTTAACCATTGTTTGATTTGTGTCAGCAAAGAGGAACCTATCAACCAAGGAACCTCTGATACATTCACTGTGGCACAGTGCAGCATTTCATGGTTGCAAAATAGTGAGGCTTCAATAAGACATGATAATATTGCGTCCTAAGGATACAGGCAGGCTGCCCTTGGCTGCTTAGAGATGCAGCACTGCCACGGCTGGGTGCAGCACCACCAAATGTTAAGTGACATCAAGTCCACAGGTCCTCCAAGACAGCCTCTACAGAGGGGAAAACCATCATAATCCAACTTTTCATATGCCAGCCTGTTAGAAGGTAACAAAATTATCCAAGTAATACATTGTGGATATTATCCAAGATCCACAATATTATCCAAGTATCTTCTCTTTTAACACATGAAAAGTGTGTTAATGGCTTGGCAGGAGACGACAAACCTGGCATAAAAATAGAGACCACATTCCCAAATGCTAATATCTTAGGCTGCCTTGGATGACTCCTTTAGACAAGCTGAGCCCTGCCATCCAAGCAGGTCACTTACACAGCATGCCCTTTGGTGCTTGAATTTCACTTAATTTTTTAAAAACAAACTATTTACCTGCTACTGAGTTGGTTGTTTTCTTCTCTTAGGTACCACCACATAAGCCAACTCGGAGGAAACCACCATGCTCTCTTCCACTGTATTCCCACAAAGCTGAAACAAGTGACAATGATGAGCAAGTGAGTATCAATTTAATAGGGGCAACAAGGTCTCTTCTCTCAGCAACCTATTCTCTCCTGAGACAGGAGCTTGGAGGTAGCAGAGAGGTCAGGCTGTGCAGCAAAAGATATCAATCATGCAGCATCAAATCTTTCCCTGCTCACACATACGCACTGACTCAGAATTAGCTCCACGCTGTTTCCCACTCCTGTAGCATGGATACACATCTTGTTTCTACTGCTTTTATTTTTACCCTTAGAGCACTGACAGATCCACCCAGTTACCACCTGTCAAGCATTTTAAAGCAGGAACTGCTGGCACTTCTTAGAGTTGAACAGAGCTTAATGCAGGGAGCTTCCATACTGTTTGCTACTTTCAGATGAAGTCCAGCAGTTTGAGTATAATGGCATAATAGTTACGCTCTTGATATTTTTCCTTTTCAGAAAAGGGGAATAATTAATCCAGAGTCAAGAGGGGTTCTGTCAGCAAAAACTACAGAATATTGTCTTGAGGTGTTCTCCATACAGCACCCTTGAAAGAGCAAGTCCCAGTAAGCTGGCTGCTACTCACTAAAGTTTATACTCAGGCCATTTCCAGTCACTTTTGTCCTTCTGTATTTCAGGGTGTAAGGTCTACCCACCACATTTCACAATGTCACCTGCCCTTAACAAGGGGCTGGTTCTTTGGCCTTCTTTTGCTACAGGTTCTTTTTGCCTCCATGCCAAAGGAGCACAAGCTTTAAAATCTTGGAATCTTTCCTTTTCCTTTGGACCTGAAAAAATAAATTTGCTCTTCTTAAAGCAATGTTCTCGCTTTCTCAAGCTGTTTTCAGCCTTTCATAGCTCTACCCTTCTAGCCACTTAGGACTTTCCTGCCCATACTAACTGGGTACCCTTTAACTCTGTAAGTCAAGTGGTGGCATAGAGTCTTTCCCATCACAAAAAGTTCACAATGTTTACCAACATTAAGGTTTTAACCCTTTAAGAAGTAGAATTTCAATCTGCCTGGTCCTGAATTAATCCCAAGGGAAACTGTGTCATAGGTTAGATACCTTAGTGAAGAGCATATAGCAGTAGAGCCATCACACATTACCTAACTCAGATAGTTCAGCCAGAAAGCAGACTATCACCCTTTGTCCCAGAGGAAGGATACACATATGTAGAGCCCTAGGATGGCTAGATAACAGAAAGGGAGCAGGGTCAGGAAAGAAGGCGATGATCTTTTATGTGAAGACACTATATGAGGCTTCACTTGCCCTCCTACTAGCAATTTTTGCTTATCTTTTCCAAGTTTTCTGACTTCATTGTATTTCCACTTTTTCACCTACTTTACTGTGACTTTTTCACATTTCATTTTGTTTTACAGAAGCGGTCTCCAACTGCTTGCTCCATTCCCAAGGTCAAGGTGAAAAGCTCCCCCATGATTGAGAAGCTGCAGGTAAGTCCTGGAGGAGCCCACATATCTGCTCCAGCAAATTAAAACTTCCCTTGCAGAACAGCCAGAGGGGAAAGGGATCCAGGAACCAAGGGTAACAGCTAGGCAAGCAGGGCAGTGGACTCACTGATGAGGGCCCAGTCACACAATATACAAAAAAGGAAGGCAGAGCAGGTCTAGTAATGGTAACCAGCACCAGAAACAGTCCAGTGATCCACAGACTCATCTATAGGCAGGTCAGGATCATTTGGATCTGTGGGGTACATGGCTGGGCATGGGTATGTCAGCAGCACACCTCAGGTAGGGAGCAGGGGCAGGAGCCTCAGTTTAAATGCAGCTTGCAAGAGAAAGTGCAGGAAACCCTGGCTGAGACTTCTTCCAGCTCTTTCTTCATAGTGGTCTAAATCAAACTAAGTCACCTGCACGCTGTCAGAGAGACGGCCTTGAGCATGGGCAGCTACAGTCCTGGCAGTGGGGAGTGCGCTCTGGGCTCTGGCATCCCCCCTGCGCCCCGATTTCCTCGGTTACATACAAACACACCCAGTGCTTCTTGCCTTTTTTGTGTCTTGCTGGGGCCCCTGATTCATACCACTGAGGGCAGCTCAGCACTCAGTAACCCATAGACATAGTGCCCTGCTGCTGCCAGCTGCCTCTCCTGGCAGCATGTGTGACTCCAGCCTCTTGGCTGCTCTGACACAACATAAGCCTATTCCTTCTTAATGCACTCAAGGACATCGGCCTACAAGAACTTCTTAGTGACAGGCCAGCAGGAGATGTTTCGCCATAGTTAATCACAAACTTGCTTTCTTCCATGGTCTTCTTATTCCTCACGACTGTGCAGATCATTCAGAAGACCTGCAGACAGACTTGGAAATACAAGGTCTGCTTGACCACACACAGGGATGGTTTAAATCTCAAACGATTGCTGGCTGCTTGTTCAGAGTCTCCCAGCTCAGCCACTGTAGACTGTGCTGGCTTGGCTGGGTCACTGGAAAATCCCAAAAGGCCTCAGGATGACAAAAGGACGCATCCTGAGATCCAGCTGCTGGGGAAGGGCAAATGCCCAGTCATAACTTCTCTCCCGGACTTGTTTGTTGACAGTGTCACCAAGAGAGACCCATAACTGGAAGGTAGGTGGATTGTGACAGCAGAGACATGTGGCAGCTCCCATGGCAAGAGCAAGGGTTCCTCCGTGTGGTTTACCGCATGTAGTACACACCAGTGTCTTGCATGGCCGTGATGGGGATTTTTCTTTACAGGCCAATCTGGCTTTTGCTCCAGCTGCTCTGCTGCCAGGAGCATCTCCCAAAAGCCCTGGTCTGAAAGCCCTGGTTTCTCCGTTCAGCACCCCTCCCTCAACGCCCAGCAGCCCAGGGATTCAGTCCCAACCCAGTGAAGTGAATGAGACGCCGGTCAGCTTTGATCAACCCCCGGAAGGAACTCAGCTGCAATTCTATAACAAGGTAGGGTGTGTACTAGGATTTCTCCATCACAGCAGGATAAGGCTTGCTTATCACTTGGGGATGAAGAAGAGGAGGCCCTAGCCCTCAGTCCTGCCATAGCAGTGTGCGTTTGTAGCCAAGGGAGAAGACCTATGCCCTGGGTTCGAAACAGCCTTTCAGTGTAGGCTGGCTCTGTGGAGCTTCCTCTCTGCAGACCTGCAAATAGATCTTCATGGTTTAGCAGCTCCAGCAGCCTTCCTGGCCCAATGGTGAAGGGAAGGGGTAAAGTGGCAGGACTCAGTCACTTCAGCTTAGCAGTAACAGGGTGGCTGGTAGCACTGTAAGGAGGTGGTGCCACATCCCAGCAAATGTCAAGGTTGGCTGAGATGGAGTTTAGGGAGCCACACAGAGTACAACGGTTTGCCAAGTGTCCCACAGAATTAGCATAAAATAGCATTTAAATAAGAAGCTGTAACCTGTATTCCCTATCTTCAGCTGGAGTGCAGACTCCTTCCTCAACCACTAAAACTGTCAGAAGTCAGCGGCACCTACACAAAGAATGCAGTGTCCTTGGGTTAGGGTCTAACTTGAACAAAGAGCCACATTTTAGACCAAGAAAGTGACCTCCAGCACCAGCTTTACTGAATGAGGCATATACTAGGAATATGCTTGTCCTCAAAAGTAATCTCTCATGGTTAGGAGTCCTCGTTCCCTACCTTTTGTCAGCAGAGAGGAAAAATGAGACCACCAGCGTAGCAATCAAGTTCCCCATGGTATTTTCCTCTGTTCTGCTTTCCTGCTTTCCAGTACAGCTCTCTTGACTGCTTCAATGTCTGCTTTTCCTGCCTCCAAGGTGCGGACGCGAGGATCGATAAAGCGCAGACCTCCCTCCAGGAGGTTCCGAAGATCTCTGTCTGATTATGGAGATGGGGAAGATTTAGGGGTCAACATCACATCTCCAGAAAATGGTGCCAAGGAAGATGGTGATGAGGTGTTTAGGCCCAAGGGCAAGGCAGAGGAGGTAGAAACAGGGAGCAAAGAGCAAAAGAAACAGACAGGGTCTGATGAGAAGCCCCCACCAAGGAAAGAATCCAGCAGATCAGAAGATGAAGAAAAAGGGGAAAAACAGGCAGAGCAAATGACTCCTTGCAAGAGTAACACAGGGAATACCAAGGAGGAGGAGGTCTGTTTTGATGCCCCAGGGCAGGAAGACTCTCCCCAGCCTCCTTCTGGAAATAAGGAGGAGAAGATGTGCGAGGGTTCCCAAGGAGAAGAGCAGCAAGGCACTGCCTGTGAACAGGAAAAGGAGGACAAGGAGAAGGAAGAAGCTAAAACTGAAGCTGAAAGTGAAGTGAAGGAGACCAGTGAGAGCACAGATGCACAGAGAATGTCAGACACTGAAGAAACACCACCAGCACCTGAACCGCTGCAGGATGCGGTGGACTTAGAAACTGCCAATGAGGCTTCAACATCAGCCACGCAGGACCAGGCCACAGCGTAAACCATGGCACACAGGTAAGATGTGTCAGCGTGATGATGGCTCCTAAAATACTACAGGGTTTTGCTTACTAACCAAAATGGCAACTGTGACAGAACAAACCAACATTTCTGCTGCTCCCCATGCCTCAAGAGTATCAGACACAGGCCTGTGGAGGTATTTGAAACAACCAGCCCTCCCGGGTGGTGTCACAGAGAGAAAGGATGGTGAAGCAGCAAAGCCTATTCTAGATTCAGTGAAACAGAGAGGCGCTGCTCAACAGGCACCCGGCTCAATTGCTGTTTTGAANTTCTCTCCCGGACTTGTTTGTTGACAGTGTCACCAAGAGAGACCCATAACTGGAAGGTAGGTGGATTGTGACAGCAGAGACATGTGGCAGCTCCCATGGCAAGAGCAAGGGTTCCTCCGTGTGGTTTACCGCATGTAGTACACACCAGTGTCTTGCATGGCCGTGATGGGGATTTTTCTTTACAGGCCAATCTGGCTTTTGCTCCAGCTGCTCTGCTGCCAGGAGCATCTCCCAAAAGCCCTGGTCTGAAAGCCCTGGTTTCTCCGTTCAGCACCCCTCCCTCAACGCCCAGCAGCCCAGGGATTCAGTCCCAACCCAGTGAAGTGAATGAGACGCCGGTCAGCTTTGATCAACCCCCGGAAGGAACTCAGCTGCAATTCTATAACAAGGTAGGGTGTGTACTAGGATTTCTCCATCACAGCAGGATAAGGCTTGCTTATCACTTGGGGATGAAGAAGAGGAGGCCCTAGCCCTCAGTCCTGCCATAGCAGTGTGCGTTTGTAGCCAAGGGAGAAGACCTATGCCCTGGGTTCGAAACAGCCTTTCAGTGTAGGCTGGCTCTGTGGAGCTTCCTCTCTGCAGACCTGCAAATAGATCTTCATGGTTTAGCAGCTCCAGCAGCCTTCCTGGCCCAATGGTGAAGGGAAGGGGTAAAGTGGCAGGACTCAGTCACTTCAGCTTAGCAGTAACAGGGTGGCTGGTAGCACTGTAAGGAGGTGGTGCCACATCCCAGCAAATGTCAAGGTTGGCTGAGATGGAGTTTAGGGAGCCACACAGAGTACAACGGTTTGCCAAGTGTCCCACAGAATTAGCATAAAATAGCATTTAAATAAGAAGCTGTAACCTGTATTCCCTATCTTCAGCTGGAGTGCAGACTCCTTCCTCAACCACTAAAACTGTCAGAAGTCAGCGGCACCTACACAAAGAATGCAGTGTCCTTGGGTTAGGGTCTAACTTGAACAAAGAGCCACATTTTAGACCAAGAAAGTGACCTCCAGCACCAGCTTTACTGAATGAGGCATATACTAGGAATATGCTTGTCCTCAAAAGTAATCTCTCATGGTTAGGAGTCCTCGTTCCCTACCTTTTGTCAGCAGAGAGGAAAAATGAGACCACCAGCGTAGCAATCAAGTTCCCCATGGTATTTTCCTCTGTTCTGCTTTCCTGCTTTCCAGTACAGCTCTCTTGACTGCTTCAATGTCTGCTTTTCCTGCCTCCAAGGTGCGGACGCGAGGATCGATAAAGCGCAGACCTCCCTCCAGGAGGTTCCGAAGATCTCTGTCTGATTATGGAGATGGGGAAGATTTAGGGGTCAACATCACATCTCCAGAAAATGGTGCCAAGGAAGATGGTGATGAGGTGTTTAGGCCCAAGGGCAAGGCAGAGGAGGTAGAAACAGGGAGCAAAGAGCAAAAGAAACAGACAGGGTCTGATGAGAAGCCCCCACCAAGGAAAGAATCCAGCAGATCAGAAGATGAAGAAAAAGGGGAAAAACAGGCAGAGCAAATGACTCCTTGCAAGAGTAACACAGGGAATACCAAGGAGGAGGAGGTCTGTTTTGATGCCCCAGGGCAGGAAGACTCTCCCCAGCCTCCTTCTGGAAATAAGGAGGAGAAGATGTGCGAGGGTTCCCAAGGAGAAGAGCAGCAAGGCACTGCCTGTGAACAGGAAAAGGAGGACAAGGAGAAGGAAGAAGCTAAAACTGAAGCTTCAAGTGAAGTGAAGGAGACCAGTGAGAGCACAGATGCACAGAGAACGTCAGACACTGAAGAAACACCACCAGCACCTGAACCGCTGCAGGATGCGGTGGACTTAGAAACTGCCAATGAGGCTTCAACATCAGCCACGCAGGACCAGGCCACAGCGTAAACCATGGCACACAGGTAAGATGTGTCAGCGTGATGATGGCTCCTAAAATACTACAGGGTTTTGCTTACTAACCAAAATGGCAACTGTGACAGAACAAACCAACATTTCTGCTGCTCCCCATGCCTAGAGAGTATCAGACACAGGCCTGCGGAGGTATTTGAAACAACCAGCCCTCCCGGGTGGTGTCACAGAGAGAAAGGATGGTGAAGCAGCAAAGCCTATTCTAGATTCAGTGAAACAGAGAGGCGCTGCTCAACAGGCACCCGGCTCAATTGCTGTTTTGAAAGCAATTTGAAAGTACTTAAGTAAAATGCACTTCTCCCTAGCAGTAACCACATACATACTATCTCAATATGCCTCCTTACACATACATATTTATGTAGATGTCTGCACACATATACATGCATGCATATATATTCTGTCTTTATGTGTTAAAATACATATATATATATTTTCTCTATGTGTTTGGCTTGTTAGCTTTGTCAGCAAAAATAGTATTTGCACACATACCAGTTTCATGATCAGCCCTGGAAGCATGCAAGCACAGGCCTCTGCCACTGAAATAAAAGAGGGCTTCCACTGGCTAAAGTGAGCCTTGTTCCATGTAGCTTTTTACATACTCTTGAACCACTGATAACATAGCCACAGATGCCTGAGGAAATATCTCTTTCCACCTCAACCACCTGTCCCCCCTTCAAATGCCTCCTTGGTTTGCCAAGGAGTACCTGAAGGAAGCAGGCTGGTGCTCAGGCTGCAGCTCACCTTTGCCTCCTAGCACAGAAAGTACCAAAGTCCCCCCCCGGTCACAGACACTCCAGCACTGTATTTAGACTCATTATTACTCTTCATAATTTCCTTACTCTTCCCCTCTCAAAAGGACCCAATCAGGGCACAGGAGACTTAACGTGAATAGGAGCCATCTAACCCAATCAAGATGGAAGCTACTGGAAAACCTTCAGTAGCAGAAGAGGAGCAGAAGAGGAGCAGAATACAGATACCCACCAAGGTCCAGACTCATCCTGGAGCTGAGTGGCTGCTCACTGGCTCTCTGCTTTGTGTCATCGTATTTTGTGACAGTCAGAACAAGAGACTGGCTTGCAATCACTTTGGATTTCAAAACTGAGGTGTTGGCTGATGTTCCTCAGTGATATTTGAGGACTGAGAGACCCGATACACGCTGTCCTGGATCTGACAGCCACCACCACTCCTGGTCCCTATGCTCCTTCATCCTGCTCCAGAATGTCTTTCTCTTCTCCCCTGCATTGGTCTTAAATGAAGTTCATTAGTTACATGCATACATGTATGGTGCCTTTTTGGTAGCTTCTTTTGAAATACTTTGGGTTTTCAAATTTAAGTAAATAATGTTTTAACAGTAGGAAAAAGTATGTTTTCTCCGTATATGCTGTATGGCAGGCAATGTGAACCCTAAACATGGGGAAAACTCTTAGGACGTTGTTCATGAAGTATAAAATGCCTTTGAAGTGGGGGTCAAGCTGGCTGGTGAAATAGCCAGCTGTGATGGGCAATTTTTCTGTGTGCTTCAACTCTGGGGTGGTTTTAGTGTTGGTGGAGAGTAACAACCAACAGATTTTACGCACAGAAAAGATGTGCTGTGTAGAACAACAGGGCAAGTTTTCTTACCTGGTTCTGGGATCCAGTGCAGACTTAGAAAGGCCACCTATCTGTTGGTCTTTCTCACTTCCAGAACCTATCCAATCTTTTGATCTTCTTTTGACACTTCCAGTGTGTGATAACTAAGTGCCACTCATGACTGAAAGATCCTGGCTCACTGGAAACAGCTGATTAATTTTTATGTAGGTAAAAGAAGATGTCTTAGCTGAGTTTCCAGTTATATGGCCTGATTGAATATAAACTGGTGAGGTCAGATAGCCAAGTCTCTCCTAAGTACTCAGGCATTGTTCTAGATTTGCATTCACTCTTTGGGTACTAGTTAAGTCATGGGTCTAGCAGTTGTTAAGCCAAAAAAGCTTTACATCTAGAGAGCATTTGTTGCCTATAAGAAATAAGTTATTTGGGGAAAGAGAGATAACAGGCCCTCACCTGACCAGTTTCCTGACAGTAGTGCTTGAAGCTGTATCTGCAATGCTGCATAAAAAGCTGCTGTGGCTCAAGGCCAGGGGGCTGCTGCCTACAGCGTAATGTGGAGCTGCAGACAAGTCTGGGCTTGCTGGAGACAGAGAACCAGACTTGTCAAAAGCTGAGCCTAGGAGTCAGCCTAGTTGTTACATGGTGTAAACAGTCAGGGGCCGGTTCTTGAGGCTGCCACCAGCCACCTAGCACCCAGCAACACAGCTGCAGCTACAAAGACCAAAGGCAAACCCAGCCAGCTCCTCTCCATCCATCACAAAGCTCCTTCCAGCAAACGTTAAACTGAGCACAGTCAGAGGCTTAGCTTGTCCCTGTGCAGGCACAAGCATTTTACACAAGACAGCCCACGACCATCCTGGAGCGGGTTCTACAACACAGCACCATTACAAACCCGATAGTTTTGAGGGATACACCCTTTTTGTTCACCAGCTCTAAAACTGAGAGGAAAGAAGTAGCTTTGTGTCCTGCCTTTCTTTTTCCCAGATGAAAGCACTGAGGTGTCATTTGAGAGCCAGCGTCACTGCCCTCCCTGTATAGCACAGGTTTGTTGGCAAACACGACCCTGACATCTCTTTGAGCCATGTTGTGGAGCCAATCCAATTGCCTTTGAATCCATTTTAATCTGTTTGTGAGACCTTGTATTCCAGGGCAGGCTGCAATGATTTGCTGTACCCTGTTTCTTCTCTCAGCAGTGTCCCCCATTTGGACGTGAGTGAGTGCCTTACTGTATATATAGACATATGTGTGCCTGTTCAGAGAATGAGTATGTGTGCAAGCAAGGGAATGGAAATCCGAGGGAGAAACAGAAGAAATAAAAGATGGAATAAAATCAACCCAAAATCTGTGTGTTTCCTCCTGGGGAGATGAAGAACCCTGAGGAAGGGTAGAGAGAGCTGGCAGCAGCAGTCAAAAGAGGGGTGTGATTTCCACTGCCACTGGAACGGTTGAACATTCAATTTTAATTTAATTTGTAGTATTTTTCACTTTTGAGAAATAGCAATAACCACTGTGCTCAATCCAAAAAGGAAGGTGTTCTTTGGGGCAAGCAGTGACTTATGCAGACTGCCACACTCCCTGCCCCAGCCCTGCAGGTACCAGGTATCTAGGAACAAAAGAAAGCAGAGCCATCCAGCCTCCTACCATTTCTCCAGCAGCATCCTTGTTTGGGGAAAGCATAAACATCTAAGGCAACACACAGGCATTCCTCCTGTGAGATTTCCCAGGTTTTGGCAAATGACGGTTTAGAGACTTTCTGAGCCAGAAGTTGCATCACCATCTTCCTCCTTGATGGCTTTAAAAGACGCCTGTTTATCAGCCGAAGGCATCCACACACACATCCCTCTCCAGGTAATGCTTGCTTAATCAGTGCACAAACCTTGCCCCATCTGCAGGTGAAGTGAAAGCAATTTGAGAAAAGACTCTTTGGCCAGCATTAGTGGCATGACACTGCAAAAGCAGAGGATACGTGTGGGCATATCCTGTCCATACTATCAGGAAAGGTTGGCTTGGGCAGTGTGGTCTTGTATCCACAAGTTGTACAGATTTGGTAAGTTTTGACTGAAATGGGAGACCACAGCATGACTTGGTGTACAAGGTGGGGACATCTATTCAGGCCTATACATATCTGCCAAATTGCTGAAGCTGGTGTGTATAACATCAGGTATAAGCTCACTGACTGTTGAGCAGGAAAACGCTCTCAGCAAGAAAAATCTGAAATTACTTATGCAATTTCTTTGGTGTGGGAGGTGCCTGAAAAAAGTAAAAACCTTACAGGCCAGAACACCTTTAAGTTTGGAGGCCAGAGCAAGAATAAAGATAAAGGGGAGAAAGGAATGGAGCAAAAGGGCAAGGAGCATTGTGGTTGTGTTTGACTGGGATCTTGTTGTTTTTACGGGTTTTTTTTATTGTACTGTATTTAAACTGTAGTGTGAACCACAAGAAAGTGTTGGATGGGTAAAGACTGAGACCAATTACTGACAAGAAAACTAGCATTTTTCAAAATATCTGGGATGCAAGAGGCAGGTACGGAGGTGTGGAAACGTGACCAGGAAGCTTGAGGGTGACAGGAGGCATTAGTACGACATCAGGGACACATCAGGGACAAAGTGGGAGCCAAAGAAGCTGCGTAGAGTGGGTTTAGAAATCAAAGGGAATGCTGCTGGCTCCTCTGGGCCCCAGCACCAGAGTTAACACCCTCCCAGTGCTAGCGCATTTTTCTGGAAGCCCAAGTTATGCCATTTCCCCTGCAGCCTCCGGTGGGCCCCAACGGCCGCTCCTGGGGCCACCTGTTGGAAGGGAACCACCAACTGACCCACAACAGACCCGGCCACCCCACAGGCCCTCACCTCACCAGCCTGCGCGGCTGCCAGGAGAGGATTCGTGCAGACCTCCACACATAGTTACGTACGTATCCCCCTCACACAACCCCACAAAGCAGAAA
>VXBJ01002088.1:173540-186828 GCA_013400055.1 Nycticryphes semicollaris | reverse complement strand
AAAAAAAAAAGAAAGAAAAGAGTTTGTTGCAAGCTAAATGAGCTGAATTATTAAGAAATTTGATCAATATCAGTATTATCAGTAGACAGAGTTGCATAGCTAGAGGGAAAATAGGATAGCAGCAACTACAGCTTTAGTTGGGTTAGCTTATCAGGGAGTTGTGTGCTGAGATGAGTTAAGGAATTATGAATTGTGTAGGACAGCTTGTAGGCTCTGCATTTAGCAGCTTTATGCTGAGAAATATTCCCAGTTCTTTGTGTCATAACCTTAATAGTAACATGTCACTATCTACAAAATGTGTGTTCCTCAGGACAAATTAGGTTTGCTCCAGAACCTTGCTTCCTCTTCTGGAAAGAGCAGATGACAATTTGATCATTACTATCTGAAAAAAAAAAAGTCTACTATAGGAAGTAGACCAGATTTTCCCTGTATTGAACACAGCGAATGGGACACTCATGGGGCTGTACCTGTGACCAGCAGCCACACACAGCTGAGGAACCTGCTCCAGAGCCTCCCCTCAGGGTGTGAGCAATATGTTGTTACGTTTTAAATCCCAGGAGAGCTGTGAACCTGGTACCTGCATCATAGCAGGGGAAAAAAACCCCAACCACAAACTGGTTTTGCAGGGGCTTGCTTTGTAACGGCCCTTCTCCCTGTGGCAGATTGTAGTGCGACTTTCCTGTGGCAGGCGCGATTAGGTGACCAGAGAGTGGCAGAGAAACTGCAGTGGCACATGCAGCTGGGAGAGGACCAGCTCCATCCATGGAGCACTGGGCAGGAGCAAAGAGTACACTGCAAGTCTCTGGGTGCCTTGTGATATGACTAAGCTTGGGCAATTTACGGTAAAATACGTAGCTTAGCAAAAGAAGAAATGGACGCAAGGAGGTTCTCAAAAGAGAGAGGTCAAAGCAAGGATAAGGGTAAGAGTGTAGACGACTCAGGGGGCCTACCAACAGCAGGGAAGCCATCTGGGGGAACTCCAGACATGTATTTTCAAGCAAAAGGGAAAGGCAGCTATATAGTCAGCATAAGCTGGAGCTTCTGAAGGAGCCCGTGTCCCTTGGCAACACAGGCCAGAACAAGGTCTCCGAGGGAACAGGGGAGAACACAAAGGATGTCAATGGAGTTGGGGAGATCCCACCCTCACCCGTGCCTCACAGGCTGCAACAGCCCCACAGCCCCTGTGTAGATGTTGACTGACAAACGCACAAATCTGTTTGTGTGACATGGTTGTCGTCAGGATTCCCTGGTACACAACAGGCAGACGTCTAGCCTGCCTCCTCAGGCGCTCGGGTGAGCTGTCCACATAGGTGGCTAACCCGGGCGGCACCACAGCCTGAGGCGAGAGCACTTGACTGCCACGGGCTCCCTTTCCGCGCCCCTGCAGAGGGCGGCAGGGCAGCGAACAGCCCAGCCAGCGGCCGCGGTACAGGCGAAGCGCCGGCAGGATGCGGCCGTACGCACCGCGACGATATGGGCTCCTCCTGCCCCCCCGCCAAGGGGCCGAGGTATTTGTCAGCAGCGAGGCTCGACGCTTCCAGGCCTTCCCCTCGCCACGACTAGGGAAGCTGCTGCGCTTCTGTGCGCGGATCCTCCAGACTTCATCGAACGGAGACGGCTGGAGCACTAGCCCTACCGCACCCAACGCGGCACGCCTGCCGTAGGGTGTGGGGGCGAAGCTAGTTACGTGCCCGGCTCGGAGGGCGGGACAGTGCGTTCCCTGCTCGGATAAGGCTCCCGAACTTGACGGATCGCTCCCCTGGCCAATCCTCCGGGAGCAGCGAGGTAGGGCTGGGGCGGGGGCGAGGGGGGACGCAGGAGGTGTGTGCGAGTGACAGCGGCCGGGCCCTATCCCGGCGAGGNCTGCCTGAGCCGACCTGAGGCGAGGCGGGTGGGGGCCTGGGCCGGGCCGGGCCGGGCCCAGCCCGGTGGGGGTTGCCCGCGGTCGGGAGAGAGAGCCCGGCTCAGCAGGTTGAGGCACCACCGGGCCTTTTCTTCGCCCCGCTCGGGGGGCTGAGGGTTCCTGGGAAGCCAGACGGTTCGTTCCTTTAAACGCCGTTACTGATCGTCGCCGCTGGATTACCGGAATGGAGGGCGATTTGGCGGGCGGTGTGCGGCTTTGCTGTTCGTTGCCCACTTGGTTTAAAACCGGCACCCTCCGCCTAATTCGGCGGGGCTCGGGCCGGCGTCGTGTAGCCGTGGGAGCCTGCTCGCTGCCCTCATGGAGCGCCGGTGGCGGGCCTGACCCATGCGGGACACCGGTGGGAGCCCCGTCCCCGGGGAACGGGACGGTAGGGGAGGCACGGCCTCCCTCGTGGGCCGAATCGTGGTGCCGGCGTGGTCGGGGCCCGGTTGTACCATAGGCGTGATGCGTGGCGGCGGCCCCGTAGCAGCAGCGCTTGCCCTTTTTTTCCACGGTGTCTTGGTTCCCTGTTGTCCAAACCATGAGGCTCGATCGGTTATTAAGTTGGAGGATGCGAGTCGGCTTTGTGGAGGAGAGGCGAAGTGTGGCGTGGAGGTGACGAGCAAATGGAGACGCTGGAGTTGCGGTAAATGACTTAAAAAACACCTTTGATTTGGTCAGTGGTGAAATATTTGGGCTGAAGGGTAATTACATCAGCCAAAATGAAGTGCTTATGACTCGTATAGATGAATAATAAGTACAACGCAGTGGAGCGGTAGAAATGGTAAGGATAATGCTTAACTTCGTTGTGGCTTATACTCTTAGAGGGTAAAGGATTCTGTGTTTAACATGCGATTCTGAAGTGAAAAGATCGCACACGTTTCCCAAAGTAGTTCAGTGTGTGTAGATACTAAAGGTGAACAATGATGGTATGTCGCCTGATAACATTTTTAGTTAGCAATACTTGCTTAGTAGGGTAAAACTTTGCCAAGTGAGTTAAGAGGAATCATTAAAGAAGCCTGATGCCTTCTCAGGTCATCTGTCTGGAAAACTGTAAAACTATTAAGTCCATCTGTAAAGGGGTTTAATAAGGAACTGTGCTGAGTGGTAAGAAATTTAAAACTTCTTACTTCCAAATAGTACTGATGTTTGGATTTGTTTGGATTTACTGCATTTTGCAATAAGCGTAAGTAGAGATTACTAAGGCTTGCTGTATATCTACAGAGACAGCCATAATATTTAGAATTAAGTAGGTAGATATGACATATGCATAGTTTAGAGTAAAACAAAGTCTTTGAAAATAAGTGTGGAGACAGGAGAAGAAAGGGTGCATATTTCCCCTGACCACAACAAAAGGTACAACTACACTAATGCTCTGGGTAGCTAGGAATAGCAGATCATTCTGCAAAGTCCGAGGTATGTAACCATATATAGTATCTCAAAACTAAGCAAAGCTACAAGATACTCATTTGGAAGAGACCCTCCCTATTTCTGTTCCCATCCCTAAACCAATTTTTTTCTAACCCCAAATCGGAAGTTACTCCCATGTTGTCTGGTTCTCTCTGCTTATATTGCACATCCTTAATCCCCCTTGTCTGCTTTGAAAAGGCACATTTTTTTTGTCCATGTGTGGACTTGGTACAAGGTTGTCAATGTTTAGGCTGGGCTGGCCACTAAATGAACAACAGATGTTCTCTATTAACCCCTCTCCCTTCTCTGGGGAAGGGAGAGAGAGAGAATTGTGAGTTGAAAAAACCTTAAAAGAGCTATAATGAAATATTAACAATAAAAAGATAGGGTGTTAATAAGAAAGTAATGAAATATATACAAAACCAATATTGAGCTCTCAGGATGACGATCACATCGTTGGCAGGTACTGGGACAGTCCCAGACTGAACTCAGTGATGGACTGGAGCTGAATTCAGGAATGCACAGATTGGGATCAAAGGGAGACAAATAGACAGAGTCCTCCTCAGACATTGAAGAAGAGCTGGCACCTTTGATCCCTCAGCTTTATATTGAGCATGATGCAAATGGGTGGAATACCTTGTTAGTCAGTTTTGGGTTACCTGTTGTGTCCCCTCCTCCCTGCAGGCAGGACCCCTCTACGCTTTTCTGATTCTTACGCTCCAGTGGGGCAAATAAAATTACCTGACCTTGGCTATTATAGCAGTCAGTATAAGCAAGAGCCTCTCTGCATACCATTCCTTGGAATTAATTCTAAGCATCAGGCCTTATAACTGCTAATAGCAGGTACTGTCTGAAGAATATGTCATTAATTTCAACATTTCAGTTTCAGTTAGAAGAGACTTTTCACCTTTTTTGCTTGTGCAAAGTAGCTTGGTGAATGGTAGGGAAAAGATGACCTTCTCTAGAGTTTGGGGTGTACAGAGTCCTGTGTAATAAATACTCAGCCTTTTGACCTGCCTTTTACACTCTTGCCTGTGTAATAAATACTCTGCCAGTCATTCTCATTCCTGCTGTTCTTCCAGAAGCCTCTTTCTGTTCCCCTTTCCTCATGCTCAATTTTCATCTAGTGAGAATTTTAGAAATCAAAAACTGCCAAACAAAAGGGCAAGGGTAGATGTGGCATTTTTGGAGGGCTGTTGCTGCTGGGATGTGATGTGTGGCTGGGTAATGTTGTGCTGCGTTGCTTAGTTGCCCTAGTTTGTGGCTCTTCTTCTGCCTCTTCATATGTTTGATGGCAGACCTGTTTCCTGTGGTCAATAACTTGCAGCAAGATGGAAATATTACTTGGGAGTGGGGAGGAGGGAGCTGTGTTGTACAGGCTTGGTTTAACATCACAGTTTGCTTTGCCAAGCCAAGCAGGTAACTGTTGCTTCACAGCTAAGTATAGATAACAGATCTAAAGCTTTTTCTGTGTGTGTGTGTGTGGCGTGCATTAGAATTTTACCTTGCTTATTTATGCTCAGTCATCTGAAAACCTGATTGCTTCATTTAATCACAAGAATGAAGGATCATTGTCAAATGTACTGTTTGTTATCCTGTGGACATTTGTGGCATAAGTACTTAATCTAGGTATAATCACTTGTATGGGTGTGTGAGTCTTGAACAACTAGTCAGGAGTATCAAGAAAATGGATTATTTTGCAATCCTGAATTTGTAAGCCATGTAAGTATCACTTAAAGTGATATTGCCTGTGTGTTTAACATGAGGGTGGTGCCTGATTGCTTCTCAAAGTCTTAAAAAATGTCTAGAAAGAATATTACTGATATTTCTGCTATTATACCAACAAAGCCTGATCTTTTTGGTAGTTTGCTTCTTTTACTATGCCTGATATACACACTCACATGCGTGTGCACATAGATACTGCTCAGTAATATGCAGGATGAGGTTTGGAAGGTTAAATAAATCAAGTGCCTGTTACTGCTTTGAGCTCATCTGCACATTTCAATTCCTGCTTGAAATGTTTCATGAGAATAACGGTGTAAGTCAGGGTTGCAATGCTCACTTTGTGTTTGTGCCAGGTTTAGTCAGAAGTGCTATTTCACCCCGTCAGAAACTGTTAGTTCTTTTGAACTGAGCCCACTGATGCTACAGGTAAAAAGACTTCATTGCCTGCAGCACTGGATGGGCTCTGCAGAGGGAAAAGAAAAGGCAGATAAACTGTTCTCTCTGCTGGTTGAGTTGAGGGTAGGGCTGCTGCTCAGGTCACCTAACTTGCAGCAGCAAGAATTTCTTGAGTTTGTTGAAAAGACTGTATCTTAATACTTTGGTGATAAAATGTGGGTTTGCTCCACCTTGTAAAATGGCTACTAGGTTATTCATGACCCCAGCCACCCAACAGTCTTCTGTGCCTGTGTAAATAATCATGGGCTTGCTTGTTATCTGAATTCCAATTGTTTGCGTTAAGCGGCAGTTCTACTGTCTGTGGACTTATCTTATCCCGACCGATCACAGTAGAATCATGGAATAGCCTAGGCTGGAAGGGGCCCTTTCAGACCGTCTCATCCAACTATCAACCTAATACTGACAGAAAACATCACTAAACCATATCACTATGGGGAATATTTTGTGTACCATACAGAGTACCTTCAGTCTAGTTGACCAAAGAAATGAAATCTAGTTTTACAAGGCAGACATCTTGTACTGTTTAACTTGAAAGATTTTAGTCTGAATAGCTTCTAAAGAATTGCTGTTTTGCTGGAGAGGTCATCATGAAGTCATCAATCTAAAGTTTATTATTAGCACCCAGAGTGGGAGCTCTCAAAGTGTGATATGGCATAATGTGGATTGATACGTATGGCATACGTGGCTCTTTCTAGCACCTACATGTAATTAACTGATAAATTATCAAAGTAAACAGTCTTGTAATCAAAAAAAAACAAACATTTATATTGTTGAATGCTAACTCAGGGTGCCCTAGGAATGTATCAGAAAGCTGGAAAGTTTGGGTATGAAAACATTTACATCCTTAAGGTTTGCATCTTTTTGTGTGTGGTTTGTTTATCTTCATTACTTTGCTGGTCTGGGTTAGTGTTTAACTCAATGTCAATGTCTTGTGTACGAGGAAGCTGTGGTAGGAGAGGCCAAGAAGTTCTGAACTGGATTTGCTGCTGGCGAAGAGGCTTGGAGAAATCCAGCAATTTACTGTTATCTCAAAACAGTAGTTACTTAGAAGAGCAAGCGTTTACTCAGACTAGAGTTTAGCAGTAAGTATGTGCTTTGAGGCAGGGTTAACATCAGTACTGTTTCCTGTCTGAGCTAGTTAAGAGAGGACCCTTCACCTAGGTGATTTCCTCTAGTTCCACTGATTATTATTTTTCCCCCATGTCTTTTATTGTGGCAGGACCATTCCATAACTTCTCCTGAATAAGCCATTTTTTTTTAATTGAAAATATTTATGTGTAGTAAATATATTGGTACTCTTTTTGGCTGTGATAGAGTTAATTTTCTCCATAGTAGTTTGTATGGTGCTGTGTTTTGGATTTGTGATGAAAACAGCCTTGGTAACACACCAGTGTTTAAAGCAGGTTTGCACAGCGCCAAGGACTTTTCTGCTTCTCACATCACCTTGCCAGTGATGAGGCTGGGGGTGCACAAGGAGCTGGGAGGGGGGGGTGCAGTTGACTCCAGCTGACCAGAGGGATATCCCAGACCATGGGACATTGTGCTCAGCAGTAGGAGCTGGAGGGGAAGGAGGAGGAAAGGGGGCCATTCAAAGTTAGGATGTTTGCCTTCCCAAGTCCCTGTTACACCTGATGGAGCCCTGCTTTCCTAGAGATGGCTGAACGTTTGCCTGCCAATGGGAAGCAGTGAATGAAAGCTTTTGCTTTACCTACTAAGTTGTCTTTATCTCAACCCATGAGTTTTCTCACTTTTACCCTTTTGGTTCTCTCCCCCATCCCTGCTGTGGAGAGTGGGTGAGCAGCTGGGTTGCGGTTGAGCTGCCCACTGGGGTTAGCCCTCAACCTTTGTATATTGTTCCCTTTTGCTACTGTGCCTTTCAGCTCCTGCATTTTTATTTAGCTATTGAGTTGGTGCTTTCCAGTTGGTGCTGCTCCTAGGCTTTGGCTTAAAGTGCATAAGGAAAACAGAAAAGCTGGTTGTTCTCATGAACTGTCTTACCTCCAACCCGGCAGAAAAAGATGCTTTGCAGTACATTTGCTAGTGCTTTATATACATGATGCTAAGGGGTATTGAGGGAGCTTGTGCTAAAACTTTGTTTGCCCTCTATCATCAGTCTTAAAAGCAGTCTGAGCTTCTGATCCTGAAAGGAGGGTTAAACTCCGGGCAATGCAGCAGTTGTGTGGGTGGTGGCACTTTCCCAAGTACTTTTACTTCGTGATGTGGCAGTAATTCAAGGCAGGTGAATTCCAGGTAGGCAAAGTGGCTGGTGCTGGAGGTGTTTACCTTCAGTTGGGTGCTAGCCATCTGTTACGCTTTTCAGTGACTTGTTTTTGTAATGTGTGCAAGAGAAAGAGGGTGAGCAAGGCTCCCTCTTGGTAATAAATTCTACAAAACCCTGTGAGCAGCAGGACTTTTAAAATCTGGCTGGTTACTGTGTCTTGAGTTTTCTGATTGAGGTCTTACAGGACTGCTTGACTCTTTTCAGAGTGGAAGGTGTTGAGGTGATGGCTGCATGGAAATGCTGCATACCCTGCTGCTACGCAAAGTCAGCACAGATATGGACGAAGGTGCTTCTCTGATCAAAGGGGTGGCTCTAGAAATGACCTCATGTGTAAACTGTGGAAGTGGTGTACAGTATGCTATAAGGGAAACTGTAACCACTTTGCAAAAGAGAAGCAAGCATTCCTGGGAAGAGCCAGCTGAAGCAGCTCCTGCTCACTGCTTCCTAACCTTGCTCAATCGTTGAGCAAATATGGTGTACAGCAGACTGGGTTAGGGTGTTGGTCTGGTTTAAAAGAAAACAACGGAAAAAGGGCTAGTTTGAACATGGATTAGTTCCTGGTCAGATTCGTTACAAGTGGGCATAGGAGCTATTTAAATTGGCATCATCACTAACAAATTCTTGTGGAAAAATGCTTTGAAATGCACAGCACGGGTCTTTTCTTTTGGTTTTGTGGTTGTGCTACTGCAGGTTATAGCTAGTTATGAGTTTGCTTAGCAAGTAAGTGTAAGATTACTGTGAGTGAGGTGCCAGGGCTGGCTGCAGGCGTTCAGCAGTCGGTGGAACAGTAAGGGATGTGGTCCTCAGATTTGCTTGAAGTGCTGCAAGTAAGTCTCTAGTCACGCCAGAACAGATTGGCTGTGTGACTGAGTACCCTGTTAACTGAGGAGGGTAGTCATTTGGGTGACTTAATTTCAGCTGATTCTATCTCCTTGCTCTGATAAGTGATGGGATTTTATTTAACAGGTTTTAATTGGGTCTCTCCATCTGCAGGAAAAAACCCTATGTTTACAAATCAGGCTGGTGGAAACACCATTACTTGACGAGACATGGACATGATGCTGGGTAAGAAATGATGACAGGTGGGAGGAGTGACTGGTACTGAAATACTGGTAATACCTTGGATGGTTCAAAGTGCATCTTCTGCAAATATTTCTTGGTCCATATAGATTTGTTGTCACTGAGTTGGTTGCAACTTTGTGGATTGATTACTGTAAAGGGGGAAAAAAATGGCAGTTTCTTATGTATGTTTGATATGTAGCCTTTTTCACTCCTCCTGATATTTGTGTATTTACATCCTAAATTCTACTGCCTGTTTTGTTTTGGAAATTAGTAGTTTCCACACCGCTGATGCTAGCTTTTGTCAAAAAGATGCTGCACGCTATCAACAGTTGGCAACATGACTGGTATTTTTAGCACCATTTTACTTCAAATAATACTAATATCCAGTGCTGACCTAGAGGAAAGCTTTTGTTCCAGACAGTGACATGTCCATCTCTACTGTCCACAACCTTGGGTTTTTTTTTTAATGTTGTTTGGGGGTTTTGTTGGTCTACAACTACTGGTCTGTAATGCTGCCATTTCTTTACCAGACACTGTGACAGTTTTAGTGGATTGCTATAGTAATTTTAGGAAATGCTTGTGATGGTGGGATGCTTTTTTTCACTCACTCTCTCATGTTGAGCATGTTTACTCAGCTTCTCTCAGTTCTTTAGTTAAGTAAGCTTAATAATATCCCCCTCCCCCCCTTTTTTTTTTCTTGCGGGACAAACTTGATGTGTTTCAAGGAGACTCTTCCAAGATGTACTCTTTATCTTCTTGTTTTGTATACCCCTCCTTTAATCTTAATTCCCATTTTCTGAAATCTTTTCCTCTGCCCAAGGAGCATTATGCTGTGTTTGTTAGTGACTATGTTAGTATTGCAAGATTAGAGGTAGAACAGCTGCCATCAGCTGTTCCAGTTACTCCTTGCACTTTGAATGGGTTTACTTAACTTGCCCCTTTGCGTTTTTCATTGTTTTGGTTTTGACTTTGTCAACAAGAACTGTTCACTTGAATTTGAACACTTGTAAACTCACTTGGTAATGGAAGGAAGGTAATGGAACTTAAGGGCTGTGGAATGGAAAAATATGATGTCTGGTTTGGAAAGTACGTTGGCTTCTGATTGGTGTCCCGACTCCAGCATAGGCAGGGAAGTATTGCTTTATAATCTCCAAGGAAAAGTTTCTAGGACAGGGCTAAATGTTATTTTCCTCGAGACTAAATAAGCATTTGCCCAAACTTGATGTATGACTGAATCTAACCAGAGCATGAAACAATGCAACTAAAAATGCTCACTTTTTCATGGATCTCGGCACTTTTACAAGCACCTCCATATGCTTTCCATATTGAGAGAGTGATACACCAGTGAAATTATTTCCTTGGGATGAAGCAAGAAATCTGTGGCCTGGATGGCAAGGGAGCTCAGATGTTCTTTGTTGTTTCTCATTTCTGGTTAAAACCATGGGTTTGGGAAGTAAATCTCAGTGTAGGTTCTTCTGCTGCCCCTTGATGAACAATTGCTCGTTGTTCTACCACGTGGAGGAGACCACCTGAAAAACTGACTGTATAGTGTGGGACCAAAGCTTAGTGACTCTGAAGACTTGTCTTTAAGTCCTGTCAAACTAGGTGCATGAATATATGCAGAGCTGAGATACATGGATGTTACTGGCTGCTTTGACAAATTTGCCACAGCCTGTTTAAGTTTTCTCAGTGAGACTGTTTTCCTTTCACTTGGGGTGACAAATTGCTATTTTTTCCCTTCATCGTTGAGTCAGGCAGAGCTTAGCTGAATGTGCAAAGAGGCCAAGAGAAGGTGATGTTGTGTTAGCAGATGCTCTTCTGAGCTTGTCTCTGCTTGGAGGATGAACATTCCCAGCAGCAAAGCGGCAGGACGTGGTAGGTGGTCATGGGCTGGATGTCAGCAGCTTTTGTTTCTGTTCTGTAGAGCTGGTAAGGTGCTGCAGGACTGGCTGTGTTTCTGAAGACAGGAAGCTCTCTTTCCTTCAGCAGCCCAAATTGCTTGGTGAGATTGGTAACCTCACCTCATTGGTAACCTTGGTGAGATTGGAGCTGTTGTGGCAGCAGCCAAAAGCTGTTCTGTTGATTAGCATTTGAGAATGAAACGAAACTCTTACTTGGTGTGACTTTGTCTAGACATTGCTTTTGTAGATGATGTTGTTCTGTGTCACATGAATGTGTGGGGTGTAGATGTCAGGGTTTTGGTGATGGTGGGGCTGCAGGGACAGTTGCTGTGAGGAGAAGCTGGGGCTGCCTTATGCTTGACACAACCAGTTCTAGCCACAGGGCATGGCTGAGCCCCTCAGCTGAGCTGGTGGCACCTCTGTGATAATGTTTAAGAAAGGACAAAACACCACACAGGCAGTAAAAAACGATGAGAGAAGAAGAGCGAAGAGCAACACTTCAAACCTCAAGGTGAGAGAAGGAGGAGGGGAGAAGGCACTGGAACAGAGATTTCTCTGCAGCTCCTGAAAGTTTTGTTAGAGACTACGGTGGAGCAGGTATTCCCCTGCAATATGTGGAGAGGACCATGCTGGAGCAGATATCCACACTGTGCCCTGTGATGACCCCCAGATGAAGTAGGTTCTCCTGAAGGTCTGTAAGTTCATAGGAAGAAACCGTGCTGGAGCAGGGAAAAGTGCAAGGAGCTGTTGTGAACTGACCACAACCCTCCATCTCCTCCTGGCTGCTTGAGAGTGGGGAGGAGGTAGAGGAGTTGGGAATGAAGGAATGCGGTTGAGCTGGGGGGCAAAAAAGGGGGTGAGGGAAAGGTATTTCAGTTTTTGTCCTTTTTTCACACCTGACTCTTCCTTAATTGGTAATAATTTAGATTACTTTTCCCCAAGTCAAGACTGTTTTGCCTGGGACAGTAATAGGTAAGTGATCTCCCTGTCTCTTATCTCTACCCATGAGCACTTTCAGCTTATTTTCTCCCCTTTTTGGGAAGGGATAGTGAGAGAGCCGTTGGCAGCTCTCTGGCAGTTAGCCAATGTCCATGAACAATGACATGCAAGAACATATATATAGAAATATATATATATACATCAATATACATCAGACCAGATAGCATCATTGTAGAGATAGTCAGTCCAGTGTATGCGCCGGTGTATGCGGCTCTTTAATACTTAAGTGTTGTCCTTAAGAAATACAGCATGATTTTACTCGTGGGTGGAATGGCTGGTATGGATTTCACTTCCATGTTAAAGCTAAATGATGTAAAGGAATTCTTTATGTGGAAATTTGATCCAGCCTCTGGGTGCTTTAACAGATCTTGTGGAGTTTCAGAGGCACAATTTGGGCATGTCTACACCTGTCTATTAAGACATGAAAGCTGGGATTTCTCCACCAGGTGTTTTATCTACAGTGAAGAAATGATGGCCCATGGGGACATAAGTGCCTATAATTGCAGTAGGAGACTATAACTTAGTGCTGGTTTTCTGAAATGTTTTGTAGGGGTCTTGCTGCTGTTGTTCCATGCTGATTGTACAGGGAAAGTGCTTTGTGGGAGAAAGAACTAAATGTCATGCAACTGTAGTCGAGAGCAATGTCAACAGTAGACTTGATGTTTCACAATACGTTTGACATTAAACAAGAATATTTCTTAATGAAAACACTTTTTTACAAGTGTATATTGTTTTTGTGATGTATGAACCCTAGTCACTAGAAAATCCCACAGTCTCTTTCTTGATGAAACTTCTGGGCTGCTGGGGAAACCATAGTGAACATATCAATACACTGTCTTTTCTGTCATTTTGTCAAGACCTTTAAATGTGAACTGCTTGATGCATTTCTTTCCATTGTCCTGATCTGTGACTCTGTCATCAACTTGTTACCTGTAACAGCAGGACTGAATCTTTTTGCCTTTCTTCCATCAGACTTTTTGATTTTGATCTTTCATCCATAAGAGATTTTATGTGCAAATTATATAAATGACTGTACTACCAGGTGTCTTTAAGATAAACAAAGCAAGTTGCTTCTATTAATTAATAAACCAATGACTAGCCATTTCAAGAGGAATGGCGTGTAACACTTTTCCCAGTGTAGGATGGGAACTGGGAAGCTGTAATCATCCAGTGTTCAGTGATCTGATAAAGGTTTCTGCTTAGACTGCGTTTGCTTGTGGAAATAAGAAGCCCGTGATTACAGAGTTAGGTGTTTGCATACTTAGTTTGTTATGATTCCTAGTGATCAAGCTGACTTGGATCCAGGGAAATCAAGTTTATTTTGTGGTGTTCATAGCCTTAATTAAGAGAACGTTTTTATTGGATCCAAGATCTCAGTGGAGACTATGGTCTACAAATAAATTTTAATGACCTGTGTGATAATTGGCATAAACCTTCAGTGCAAGGAAGGATTTCCTTGTAATGTGCTACCAAAACAAACCTTTGCCTGGTAGAGTGAGGGCCCTATTTCTGTATACAAAAATGTAGAGTAAAACCAATTCTTGCTCAAAA
>VXBJ01002088.1:143514-173530 GCA_013400055.1 Nycticryphes semicollaris | reverse complement strand
GCTCAAAACA
Source organism: Nycticryphes semicollaris (assembly GCA_013400055.1). Taxonomy (NCBI): domain Eukaryota; kingdom Metazoa; phylum Chordata; class Aves; order Charadriiformes; family Rostratulidae; genus Nycticryphes; species Nycticryphes semicollaris. The sequence goes on along the minus strand of VXBJ01002088.1, from coordinate 173,520 downwards.
CTTTTTTTTTTTTTTTTTTCTTTTTTAAACTGGTATGAAACAAGTGTTTCGTGAAACCAGGGGAGTAAAGGTAGGACAAACCACTTCAGCTTTGGCAGGCATTAAGCTTCAAGCACTGGCAGCTTAGGTGCTGTTGGATTTATACAGATGCTGTTAATGAATGTTTTGGGAGCACTTAAGAGAGCTTAAAGGAAGCGAAGTAAGTTTGCAGGTTTTGAGCAGATCCTCCCAAGCGTGAGGGGCTGTTTAGAACATACTACATCGTGGATTTAAAATTCTGATGAGTTTGATACTATAACATAGTTTGAGGGCGAGAGTCTCTTTAATACTGAAACAGGGATGACTGCTTGAATGGTGTTATTTAAATGACTGTGGCATGCATAGGTGAATCTCTATAATATCATGTAACCTTATTATGTCAGCTCACGACCTTGTAATTTGTTTCTGGGGAATGGACCATAATTTATATATTACTGGATTTAATCAAGGATATAGCTTTGAATGTAAGCAGTTAGTGGTAGCGGACAAGGGGAAGAATCCAGACTCTGACCTGTAAGACTGCATCTCCTGTAGAGATTAAATTGTCAATAGATGTGACTTGGTGAATCGCAGCTGACCTGGCCAAAGATGTCCTGGAGAGGACACCTGTGAAGCGGATTCCTTTTGGTGTGCTGTAGACAGCAACTGCCATCTCCTCTATGAGTTTTGTTGATCAAAGTGTACCCTATTTCAAAGACAGAGGTGTCCTTCACTTACCAGTGCAATGCTATCATGTTACTCTGGTGAAAATCGTTAGCTTGACTGCTCTTAATCCTGGTGAAAGCTAAATAGTTAACCACAGCTTGGTTAAATAACTAGATGCAAACTCTTGTGGTTATGAATCCTTGCCTGCTGCCAATTCTGAATGACCTTATCATCCTATATTTTGCTGTTGGTAACTGTAAAGGCTTATTCCACAGGGGTGATTTCAGAGCAGTATATCATTGGCACTCTTAGGAGTATCAATAATGGTGCAGTGCCTGGAAGTTGTGAGCTGGGCTAGGGCTGAACTGTCTGAAAATATATAGCTTTTCTACTAGTCTTGTGTAACCTGGCAGTCATGCTGGCATCGTTAGGAAGAAATCTGAAGATACCCTGCATCTTCAGATCTGCCTAAGCTTCTGGAGAGCTACACCTTCAGAGTTAGGAACATCTTGTTCATTCACAGCAAGTAAGTTAAAACATTATTAAGTTAGGTGGCAATGCTGTATAAAAAATAATGCTTGCTCTGAGCATGCATATGTTGACTACTACATATTCTGTAGTCAATTCATGGAACAAAGCAGGGATCATGCACATGTAGTCTTTTCCTCTTCTTAACACACCTTTGAAGCAGTTTGGTTACAGGATACTGTAATATTTACTGGTCTCCTACTGACCATCTGTCCAGAGCAAAGAGGATGTCACAGTAATGAAGGCCAAGATACCAAATAGAGTTTTTAGACCAGTGTCAGCTGAGCAGGTGGCTAGAAACTCTGAAATACTATGCCTTGACCTCAGAAGAGTTCAGAGTCAAAACTGCTGTACAGGTTATGAGTTGGAGAAACATGCGGCAGGTCCATGGTGATAATTGCAGTTGTGCGGGGCTCTGGGGGAAGAAATGAGCACTTTCTTAATCCCATTTAGTGTGAGCTGACAACTTAGCACTGACAAAGATGTCAGACTGAGACTGTTCTTTGAACATAAGGAGACAGATTCTGAGCAGAGACATAGATCTGAGTAGTCAGTACAGTGATGGGAGCTGAACTTATTTTGGAGGTGAGATCCCTGAGACAAGATATGGAGGAAGGAGAGACCTGAGAATAGAGAACGTTGATAAGGGAGAGACCTGAGAATGAAGTTCCATGATGGGAACAGTAAGAAAAGATTAGTAAGTAAGTAAGAGTAATAAAATTAGTAAGTTAGAGTATGAGTGTCCTGTCCTATTTCAAGAATAGGAAGATTGTTCAAAGAGGAAGATGAGGATGGAGTCTTTTCATTGAAGTATGGGGACTGAAGATTTAGCTGGTGAGAACTGCTGTAATTGGACAGATGAGACTGTCCAACAGCACTTATAGATGAAAAAGAAATGGCTGAAGAGGCACAGGTATATTTTTTCCAGTGATTTTGGTGGTGTGTGGAAAAAATAGAAGCATCTTTCTGTTGAAAAGAAGAATTACAGTAAGTGAAGGCTAGAAGAGAGATTCAGAGGGAAATATTTGGGCTACAGGCAGTTGGACAGCAAGATGGGATCAAGGAGAATCTATGGGAGAAGAGCACATGTTTTATCTTTGCCCTATGGACCTTGCAGATCTTCCCTTGCTAAAGATCTCTTATCTCTCTGATAATTTTTTTTCCTCTTGAGAGAAACTCAGGCTGGGGAAGCTTGAAGAATGGAGCAGTGGGTAAGCGTGACTGGAATATGACTTAAAATTCATCTTGCTCCAACTGAAGTATTTAAATAGATTGAGGAGCTGGAAGAAGGATGTAATGCTGGCAAATGTGGAAATGAAAAGAGATAAAGTTGGAGATGATCCATGTGGATTTTATTATGACACATAAGGGGCAGAGGCTCAAGGTAGTAAGAACTGCCCCTGTATCAGTGAAAGTATGGGAGTAGAGGGCTAAGAGTGAACAAATGTAAAATGTTATCTCCTCTCCACTACTTTTGAACAACCACATTAAGATTTGAGGAGCTTGTTTCATGCTGTAATTCAACAGAGATAGGAAAATTTTTTTGAAGGGGTGCACACTGAAAGAGCAAATAAAGTGAGTGACTCTTTTTGTGCTGGGGGGAGAGAATGAGCAAAAGAAAACATGAAATTAAGACATCAATAGCACATATAAAATTAATCTTGCTGGAAATATCTACAGTATTACATAGTTCCTGCCTTCCTAGACTGGAGAAAGAAGTTGTATTTATTTTTTTTTTGCTTCACTGTATTTCTGTCACAGGTTGCTGGTGACTTAGAACAGTGACTTCTTCAGATTAAGCAGATCTGTGCTACCCACTGTCTGAGTGTGGTAAGGAGTTCTCCGTACCATGTACAAGTAGACAATGCCTGTGCAGACTCTTCTCCTCCTACACAAATGCTGAGGGCATCTTGCATGTTTTATGCTTGAAAGGGAAGCTTGTTCTCTGACTTGGAGTCAAAACAATGGATTATTTTTTTCTTCTCTATTCTATTAACTGGAAAAAATACATGAAGCACAGCAGCTCTGAGTTAATTTCATTGAATTGCCAGAAGCCTTTGTATATTCCAAATAAATATTTGGTAATTGTTTTACAAAATAATATTTTTTGGCTGTAGTCAGAGTATGTACAAGAAAATCCCCCTCCTTTAGGGTGCTCTTTCTCTTTCACTCGTTTGAAATGGGAACGGTGATGACAGGGGAGTCTGAGGCATCAGGGATAACCTGACGGGACTGAGGAGGTAGTGAGTTTAAGAAGTGAACAGCGTGAACTCTGAATGGCAACGTGAATGAATGGTGGTTTCATCTGGTTTTGGTTATTGTAATTAAACTGGTATGCTCAGTTCTTCCATCCCTGCAGTGCTTGCAAGCTCAGTCCGTGTCCCCTGGGCATGTGCTCTGTCTTCCCCTGGCTTGCCACGCTGGTTGGGTGAGAGACAGCAGTTTCTACAAAGCCGTGCACATAGTGATTGTTGGGTGCACCCCGATGGCCAGGGTGTTTTCATCTCTTCCATTGTTCAGCCATTTAGTTGACTGAAGTACAGCTCCAGAGCTCAGGGGCAGTCTGTATTGCAGGGTAAGCTGCCGCTGCCTGTTGTGTTTGTGGCCCTGTGCTGCGGCAGTCAGCTGGAGTTGCCCAGTAGACTCGGTGGCCTTGGGGCAAGAGAAGACGGGAAGTGGCACAGCTCATGTGGGCTTTGTTTTCTTGGGGAACAAGGTTCCACGCATGTAAAAGATGGTTTCTAAAATTTTCTATGGAGCATCGTCTTTTCTTAATTTTAAGCTCCAATAAAGTAACCTGGTTTACGGCAAATCTACACCTTAGGATGGTCTTATCACTGGAAAGAAGCTTGCTGTCTAACTGAAAGAAGCTTCTGTGCTGTTAACCTCACTGATTAAAAGCATAAACCCTATGATTTAAGGACTGATCTAGGTGGGAGCTTTTTGTTGTGTTGTTTTGTGGTTTGTTTTGTTTTTTTAATCTGACTGGAATATTTCTCTTCAGATTGCCTACTTTAAGAGCTATTTTATTCAAAGCTGAGAAATAAATCAACTAAGATGCTGATGAAGCAGGAGGGCTTGCTTCCTCTTCTAATAAGGGAGGAAACTCCCTGAATTTAAGATATTGTAGCCCAGAAACATAGAATCATGTGATCAGAAACAGATTACTAGTCCCATCTCTATGGTGAAAACCATGGTTTAATAAAAATTAAAACTTACATTTGAGTTCCCATCTGCATGTCACACATGCACCTACTCACAGTGATTTTACAAGATTTTTGCTTTCATGTGGACATCACACAAACATCAGAAGACATTCTTTTGTGATGGTACAAGATCATAAACTTGAATGGGTATACAGGTGTATCTTTGCTTAAATCTCGATAGGGATGGTGTCTTTGCAGTTTAAAAGGTGCCAGATAAAGAAACGTTCAACGGATTTTTCAAATCATGCTGAATTTCACTTACTCTGTAGGAAAACTACCAGCACAAACACAGTATTAACTTTGATTACTTAACATGTGGGGGGTGGTTGTGGTCTGCTTGCTGTTTTCACCATGCATAAGCCTAACGGTAGAAAAAAAAATAATTATAATACTCTCACGCTTCTGAACTATATCTGAGTGATATTTATGAGGTCTTACACATGAAGACCTTGAAGCATGCCAGAGAGCTGAAGCAGGTGGCGTAGCTGGGAGACAAAGAGCTTTCTGGAGGTGAGCTTTTGTTCTACATACAGCTGAGAAAAACTGGAGCTAGGAAGCGAGGTGCGAGTCGTAGAGGAAACTGAGTAATAGAGGGGTCCAAGGTGTTAGTTCCTCTGATGGAGCTTAGTTATTACAGTGTCTGCCGGCAGCAAGTTAGAAAGGGTTTTAAACTCATCATTTGCACCGTAGAATTGACTTCCACAAACTGTTCTGGAGGAAGCATCTGTGGATAGAAACATCCTGTAACAGATAATAGAAGGAAAGAGAAGTGAACTAGCCTGCTCTGTATGTGGTTTTATTGCAGGTATAATGCAATGTCTGTGCACTTGATGTAGGAGTTGTTGATGTCTTGTCTCTTTTCCACTTACAAGCAATATGGTATGAACAGTTACCATTTCAATTTCCTGGTTCTTCAAACAGCACTGATGCCGCTTGTTCTCCTTCTTTCTTCTCTTTATATTTCCCATACAGTCAAAGTATCAGCAGTAGAGGTCAACACACCGGAGGAGATATTTGTGGAGAATGGGACAGACGCAAAGCTTCCATGCACGTTTACATCCGTGGAAGTGATCAGCAGCGCAGCATCTGTTTCTTGGAGTTTTCAACCAGAGGGAGCCGCAACTCGTATCTCAGTAAGGAACGGCTGTAGGGGAACAAGCCTGGGAGGGGAGGCTGCGATAAGTGTGCAGAAGTCTTCTTGTTGGTTCTGAGGAGGAAGCAGATATGGATTGGAGCTTCCTCCACGTCTCTTGTCTCCACCACTGTGATTTTAGGGGAACTTTTTAGAGTTTTTTAAAAGTATTGCTTTATGCTAGACTTTGCAAAGGCTAGGGTGTGCAGCAGCTGTAAAATATACTAGTACATACTTAAAGGAGGGGGATGTTCGTGTGATAGCAGTATTTATGAAGTAGGAATCTTCTCCTAAGTTCTATATCCTCTTGCACATGAAATGAACTGCAGAGCTGTGCACTGAATGATAGCAGTCACAGAATTTGAATTTCCCTATTACAGTGTTACATTGTGTGTTGTGCAAGTTACTCATTTTCTGCTGTGTACTGCTTAGTGTCTATTAGAAAGGGCTTAAAATAAGACTAGTCTCCCTGTTTTCAGAACAGAATTGAATTGCTAAAATTAGTAAGCAGTTACATCCTCATATTGATTTATTTGACAAGTAAAAAAATCAGTCTAGCAAGCAACTTAGGCTAATAATAATTGCCATTGCTCATTTCCTGTATGTTGAGCCCAAGTGTGTCAGATCCTTTGCTTATGTACCTTCAAATAAGTGGCCTCGGTAGGTTGTTAGCTGTCTTCTTCCTCTGCTGCATAAGCTGTGCCCATTGGAGTCTAAACTCTCTGACATTTCTTCTTATCTCTTATTACTTGACCTAAGCAAGAATTTGGAGGAGGCAGAACAAAAGACTCAGGCAGCAGGGAAGGTATGGGGACAAGAGGTTGCTTAGCCTGTTAATGTTTGTCTCCTTCCCTCTGCTGCAGGCATGAGGTCATTTAAACTCTAGAAATCCTTCAATGCTCAGAATAGAGATTATTCAAAACAGTGTATGAGCATCTTGGTCAATATATAGATCTGTAAAGAATCAGCTTCTGAACTCTCAGTGAATAAATATTTAGTTTTGGAAAGAGAGTACTTCTTTTTAGGAAGCCGAAGCAGCTGCTGGACAAAAGCTTAAGGAAGTAGGGCATATTTCCTGCCAATGTTGAACAGGATGGGGGAAAAGCAGCCATCTGTTTGTGTATTTTCCGCTCCCCATAGAAAAATCCACTGTATATCCTGTTTTGCCATTCCCTTTCTGCATCACTGTCCAAATTCCTTATTGTAAAAATACAACTTCAAGAAATAACTTTTTTTTCTTTGAAGTGAAGTCAATTCAACACTCTACCTGGATGTAGTTATCAGCACAACTGAGGCAAAAGCAAATTATCTCTTTGAGCAGAAGTGACCCAGCATGATCTGATGTTAGTTCCCTGTTTCTTCTGGGGGGCTGAGAAAGGTAAAGAGTAAGGAATTTTTTTTTTTCATGAACCCAAGTCATGTCTGTTACGTGGCTTGGTGGGCATTAATTTGAAAGGTGAGTCTCATCATCGCCTTATGTCTGAACTAAGCCCATGCTTCCCTTGGAAAAGATGGTCCTGTCCCCTGGCAATCTTGTGGCTAGGTGGTGAGGGTGACTTGACTGAAAGCTTCCCTGCTTATCCCCTTCCCCCTCCACATGCCCAGTTATAGAGACATCTCTGCGTGAATGAAACATCTGATTACAGCAGAGTTTCACAATTGCCTTAAACTGCTCTAAACCCATCAGCTTTAGGTTTCAAAAGAAATGTCATGTTAAATCACTTAATCATCGGTATGGAGGGCCTTGAGTCACTTAGCTTGTGTTTCAGGACGTATTTTACTTTGTGATTTCTTCTGCCCCAGGTGAGGACACCTAGAGAGATAAGGGATCTGCCTTTTGCCTTCTAGACTTCCAGATGGATAACTCCCCTTGTGCCCAGGGGTGTGGTAATGCAGTTCCTCTGTACTAAAGGTTATAATCCAGCTGGAAATGTTGCAGACTGATGCAGATTTCCTGTGAAATGTTGACAGATGACTGTATGCTAGCGGATTCTCTACCAGATGAGATTGTTGGATTCATGCTATCCTGTAGACAACAAATAAATGTCAGATCAACTGCAGCACAACAAATGGTCATGCTCACATACCTGATCTGGGTCAGATTCATGCTGCCAAATGATCAGATATTCAGAGTATGGGTTGGAATGGCAAGCCTCAGATCAAGGGTAGGAACAGGAGAAGAGATGGAAGATGACTTAAATAGCTTGTAGCCAGTCTGTTCTGTGGCAGAGAGACTGCTTGTTAAAAAAAAAAAAACACCAACCAACCAAAAAAAAAACCCCCCAAAAAAATCATGAAAAGAGGCTGTAGAAAGAGGAAACTGGGATATTGTCTTAAATTTCTTTAACTCTGCTCTGGAGACAGAACTGAATGGAGTTTGAGTTGATTCTTGGTTGAGTTAACATTGTCTCTCCCTCTTTCATAGTGTGAAATTAAGAATGAACATGATCCTGCAATACAGCCTTGATCCCTCTCTTAAAGAGGGATCAACAGCCAGTTTTCAAATTACATATATATTTGAAAACAGCTGTCCTGTAGAGGTCTGTGCACTTCTACTGCTGTAAATTTCAATTTTGGTCAGGTATAGTGGGGAAATGTGTAGTTCCTCCTCAGACTGTACTAAACAGGTTCATTCTTGAAGGATTTTTGGTCATGTCTGAGGAGTGCAGGGCCAATGTGCAACTTAGCCACCTAAAAACTGGGAAACAGTTATAGTCACTGTAAAAGTTTCTGGAAAACAGCTAGGGGTGCTCTAAATTGCTCGTGGGATTTTTTTGGGGGGTGGAGGGTATTGTGTGTTAACTTATCTGTGCTGTAATTATATGTAACACACAGCAAAATATGAGATAGGAAACTTGGTATCCTTTTCCTACTAGGATGCAGAAGGCTTTCTGTGCCTGGAAGAGAGATGGCTGTGATCCAGAACTGTTCTACCCTTTGATTATTCTCAGGTTACCAGCCTTTTTCTCTTTCACCCATCTCCTTATCTGTGAAACCCCATGTCTGCAAAACCACGAAAAAACCCCCCCAAACAATCCAATCAAAAACCAAAACACCATCAGAGAACTGAAACTTAAGTCTCTCATGGTTGTATGACTTGAGGTGTAAGCCACAGCACGGTTATGTGATCAAGAAGTAACAAGCCAGACTAAAGCAGTGAGGCAGGAGGAAAAACATCTCAAATACTAGCTGTGTATAATACAGTGGATTCTGGGAGAATGCTATAAGAGTGAGAGAGGCGTGGTAGCTCTGTATTCTCTAATTGGATTATTCTTATATCCTCTTTTCCTTGACTACAGTTTTTCTATTACTTTAATGGAAAGCCATACCCTGGAAAGGACATACCATTTAAAGACAGGATCACTTGGGCTGGAGATCTTAACAAGAAAGATGCTTCTATCAGTATATCAAACATGCAGTTCCGGGACAACGGCACTTACATTTGTGATGTCAAGAACCCACCTGACATTGTTGTCAAACCAGGAGAAATCCGAGTTAGAGTTGTGGAGAAAGGTATTCACCCTATATGATTTATTTTCTTTCCTTCTTTCTTTTCTGTCCCTTCCTTCCTTTTCTGTGTCTATATTTCTTTTCTTGGGGGTTGGGGAGTAGCCTGAATGGAACAACTGTCTTTTTAATTGTCTTCTTCAGGATCCTAATAATCAAACTGATACTCTGTCAGCTGTTTAAAACACTAAACATCATACCCTTTTCCTTTTTACCTGCCGATTCCTATGCTTTTAACAAGTATTAGCAAAAGCTGACGGAAGCCTTGATGAAAAGCCCTCATCTCATTTCAAAGTCCTATGATTTTTTCTGTATTATAGTATATGAAGAGTTAGGATAACTTTTGAAATCTGGGGAGTAAGGAGACAAAGTGGCAGACCCTTCATTTTGGAACCCATCCAGAACCCATACATACTGGAAAACGAATAATCTGGTCCGAAAGTGTACTGACAGGCAGCAAAATGCTACATTCTTCAATGTGAAGGTGTTTGTGTTGGGTGTGCATTCGTGCTCTTTTACTTGGATGGTCTTACAATATCTATGGTGACCCTCATAAACTGCAAGGGCTGGCTACTTGCAGTCATTAAAAGCATCTGATTAGTATTTGGCAACAATGACCACAGTTCAAGAGGACTTATGTTCTGTATATCAATTTGGCTCTTAATTTCCCTTGGCCATCCAAAACATTTGATTCTTCTAGCTAAGTTGGAGGTCAGCCAAAGTGTGACTGTTCCTAAAATGAAATGGTTCTTACAGTGATCTGATTTCTAAGTTTATATTTAATAATGACAGGAATAAATGCTGAATTCATAAACGTCAGTGCTGATATAGCTATTCCGTTAGATTTTAATATGTTAGGGAAGTTACCTATGTGTATGCTCCAATTAGAATGATGACGCTGCTATAACAGGTGTGTAGCCCATATAAAATGGGGTCAGTTTATTTTCTTATGCCGTGTTGATAGTTTCTATGAAGAAGCAGTAAAGCAACTGCTGGTTTGGCAAAGTCAGGTTGTTTAGGCAAAACCTCTTCAAATTTTAACCCAGGTTAAGCAAATGAAGACTGACTTCAGTACACTAATACAGCTAATATTTTTTAACAGATTTGCATGCCGGCTTCCCCATAGGTGGAGTATCTGGACAAGAGAATCTCACTGTTTCTGAAGGGAACCCTGTATTTGGCAATAATTCCTCATCATCAGGAAAGCACTGGAATAATTTTCTTCAAATTGTTAGGAAGACCTTGAAAACAGGTTTTCAAGCTGTAGCTGTAATGCTATCTTGCATTCTGACTTTACCTGAAAGTACTGCTCTTGTAATAGATTGTAACTCATCTTGAACTGAGTTGGAGAAATTTTTTTCAGTTGAAATAAATACGTGTTGACTCGTGCATATTTTTTTTCTTTACTATGTATTCATTTAGTGATTCTGAATCATATGTCTGGTGTTGTAAACTGTTCAAAGCCACATACATATTTTACGCATTTAAATAATCTCATAGATGCTTGGTGAGCCTTAGAATTTGGACTAAACATTTAATAAGTTCTGGGGTGCATTAACTGTTTAAATTGCCAAGTGAAGCTAACTCAACTGATTTTCACTGCAGTATCTACATAGTATTTGCACAAACAGTTCCATCAGCTGCATTGGAAGAATCCTACTGGCAGGAGCGAGAAGCAAGACTGTTCTTTCACTTCTTGCTGCATCTGAATCTGGAAAGGACTACTTTTCAAAGCCTAATGAGAGAAATTTGTAGGGAGCTCCAAGTCCCTACATTAGGCTGCCCCTTCTTGTAATAGGAAGTTACTTAATACTGTGTGCAAGGCAGCATGTGTTATCTGGAGGTAGTCCATCTTTGATCTGAACTCTCATTGTGGAAAAAATAGAATTGCATATGAAAACATTAGCAGCAATGGAAAACTTCAGTTTCTTTCGTATTTGATAAAAGTGATACTAGCACACTTTGAGCAAAAATGGAAGCTGCTTTTAATTACAGTGATATTTAATGAAAAGTATTCTTTGAAAGGCTAGATTTTTGGCTTTTGTTAAGGTATTAACTCAAATGTTAGTTTTCAGGGCTGGTGTTTGGTTATGTAGCTGGGATTGTCTGTTACTATGAAGTCATTGGCTGCTCTGCAAGTAGTTATGAGGAATCAACGTAACTGTGGAATGCTGAACAATATAAGAAAAACTGGGGGGAGACATTCTTCAGTTGAACTATGTGGTTGTAAAATTGTGTGAGCTTTTCTATAGCTTGTTGGACTATGTTCTGAGAGACAATAAAGCCAGACTAGTTTCACATGCACACAGTTGTATTTTTTGTGTGGTCTTAAAAACCTTTGTCAACAGAACATAACCGATGTCCTTTGCACAAGTTCAACTGACCAAAAAAGCCCTTCTGATTCAAAGAAATCTATCAGATTAGATAGAGCCAAATTTTTATTATTACTCCTGCAGCAAACACTACAGAGTATTTTGGGCTGCTGCTTACTTTCTTGCTCTGGAAAAGTGTGTGTGGGGTTTTTTTCTTGGAAAGGTGAAAAAGCAGAGAAACTCAGGAGCTTCTTACATGCCTCAAAATAAATTTATCTTTGCATGGGTCTCAAACATGATCGCAGTCTTCTGTACCTGAAAAGTATTGCCATTTGTAGGACTGTCAATAGCAGATGGATGTCTGAGCTGCCAGGAGGTTCTGGAAAAAAGGGATGTCTTCATCTTTAAATTCTTGCTAAGACTCTGAATTACCATGTCATTGTGGATTGCCATCTAACACTGGAGAGCAAAGAAAGCTGCTGTTGTAATATTTGGCCAAATGATGGTATGATCAATGAAATGGCTAGAGCTCAGGTAGCCCTTTTCCTGAAAGTTGCTGAAGTAAATGAGCAGTACTAAATGTAAGCCCTCTTTTCTTGGTATGATGCCCCTGCTTCAGGATACTCTGTTGTGCTGCACCCTTCTAGATAAATATCTCAAAATGGGGTTGGTCTACAGACTGCAAACTTTCTAGGAATGCTTTGTATAAGTGTGGCTTGTAGTCCTTGCTAGAAGGAGTCCAGGAACAGATGACTAAGAAGGGAAGCTAAGATGATTAAGGGACTGGACCACTTTTCATACAAGGAGAAGCTGAGAGAGCTGGGATTGTCTAGTCTGCAAAAAGAAGAAAGGCTCAGGGGGATCCTATCACCACGTCTTTATATACACTGACAGCATCTAAAGAAGACTGAACCAGGCTCTTCAGTAGTGCTAGTGACAGGACAAGAGACAATGAGTGTAAATTTTAAACAGCGGGAATTTTGTCTGAACATTAGAAAATGCTTTTTTGCTGTGGTTGAGCACTGGAATAGGTTGCCCAAATTGGTCATGGAGTTTTCTATCCTTAGTGATGGTCAAAACAAAACCAGACAGGGTATTGAGCAAACAAAGCTAGTTGACCCTGCTTGAGTGAGGTGGTTGGACTAGGCAATATCAAGACATCCTTTCCAACCTCAACAATGCAGGTATCTGAGAAAGGTTTTTCCATGTAGGATGTTTTACCTGTTGGACCTTATGCTGAGTCACGTATATTTGGTGCAGGTAGCTAGTGTAGCATATAGTCTTGTGAGAAACCTTCTGGTCTGCATTAAACATGATGCAGGGGGAGGGGAGGGACTTTGTTTCTTCCTGGGAAAAGCTGTAATGGTAGTCTGTGTGTTCTTTACCTTGCAAGTGATTTGTTCTCATCTTCTGATTGGCTTTTATTGCTAGCTGCTCTTTCTTGGTCTACCCTCTCCTAAATTTATATTGGGGAAAATGTGAGTAAAGCAATACTGTGTTCCTATAAGTGTATTTCTAATATTGTGGAATGATGTTTACTTTAAGAAAGGAAAGATTAACTCTATAGAAATGTAAAAAGGTGTGTTTTGAGGCACCAGAATCATGTGTAAACAGTCTTAAGAGTCATCATGGGTAGTAACTAGGCTGTCTGCTGCATACTAACCAGAGAGCATCCAGCCTTCAGTGCTCTTAGTTGATTAGCAATGTGCTGTGTTTGGATCTGCTTTCAAGCCTCTTCCTGCTGACTTTGTTGAGAATTGCCAGATGAGTGTAACTTTTTTTTTTTTTTTTTACCTCATCAGATACAAAATAGGAGAGGGTTGTCCTCATTGTCACCTGGGTTCCCTGACATACAAAAATTCTTTGTTCTCTATAAATTACATTAATGCCTTTTGCTCTAAACAAATCCAAGGTCAAGAGTATCTGTGGCTTGAACTTCTGTTAATCAGGGAATGCAGAAGAGTTGAATGTTTTCTCCCTTCTCTCCCCAGACAGCCTGCCTGCGTTCCCCATTGCCATGGTGGCAGGGATAGTCATCGGTACGGTTACAGGTCTCTCACCGCTCATCTCTATTGTCGTGTGTCTTGTCATCAGAAAGAACAACTCTAAAAAACGATATTCTGGGTAAGAGATCTCCCTCCTCACCTGTGGACCATGTGAGGAACAGCAGCAGGATCAGAGGGGAGGGCTTAGAGGGGGGTAGGAGTTGTTTCAGCCAAGTCTTGGCAACCATGGCTAGAGATAGAGTATGTCCATGTGGAATACTGGTCATCTGCCTGTAATTATTGTCTTTGTAATATGCTTGAAAAGACCTACACCCAAAAAACATGAAATGATGGAGCTGATCCCCAGCCACAAGCATATAATGCCCTATGAATGAACTGGCCCTAGAGGAATAATTTAAGATCCCCTTGCTCTGCTCTGTTCCCCTTCCCTTTCCTCCTGCTCTGCTTCCCCCTGCAACCTCCCATCCCAAAGGAAAAGTGCCACTTACGCACTTTTAAGGAATACTCTGTGTCGAATTTAAGACTGGATTTTTCAGTTACCAGTGTCTGGCTTCTGAGCCTGGAGTATACTTGCCAAAACCCCATTCATCACCACGCTTCAAAGTAAAGGAGGGGTATCCAATCTGCATCTATTCTCATATGCTGTCTGTTTTTTATTAACTGTTACTACCCGTGCAAGGTTTTTAGTCTTAGCAGGGTAAGTCCAAAGTGACAGAGAGATCTTTGAGTGGACATAGGAAAAAGCATCAAGAACTAACAAAGGCAGACTTGAGTCCTGTGATGTTGGCGCTTGGTGCTGATGAGGGAAGCGCTTCCTCTTTTCTCCTCTCTAATTAGCTAGTAACTAGCTTCTATAAGAAAGAATGAAAATTACATATGTAGTTTTAGAAATAAACCCCAAACCTATAACTTTCTTTTGTTCTTTTCCCAACAAACGTTCCTGCTTCCTGCAGGTTCTCTGGGTTGCCTGGGATAAAAGAAAATAACTTCAAAAATAAACTTGTGGGTACTTCTAAATTAAACTTTGCCCTGTCCTTTTCCCAGTTGGAGAGCTTAGAGAAAGTGAGTTGGCTATTGCCCTATGGTAAGGCTAAATATAGCAAAGGTGGCTCTGTGTGTTGAAAATTGTGTGGAAAGCCTGGTTTTCCCTTTCTGCATGTGCCCTTCCCCCAAGAACTGAAAAGAAGCCTCCAGTGTCATGCACCAGCAGCGTGCGTGAAATGGTCTGCTTGCCTTGCTTCCCAGTTACCTGCTCTATGGTGTATTTCTGCTGAAGGACACATGCTGATGCTGAGCCTGGAGCAGTAGTTCATGCACTGCGATTTCTTGTAGTAGATTTAACTACTCTCTTAGGAAAGTAATCTCTGAAGTTTAAATACTGCTTTCACTGACCATGCCAGCTATGCATGACGTATAAAGAGAAATCAAGTATGCTGTCACCTCCTCCAAACTTACGGACTTTATTCTACATGATGCTAACCCAGTGTGTGGTGGTGGTGGTGGTGGTGAGATGCACTTACTCTCAGATAACCATTCTGCCTTGAACTGAGGTGGGCTGGGGCACTGCGCGGCATCTGGAACCCTTGCATGGCCACAGTCTCCATTCATGCTCTGACTTTGGTGTTTTGTTTTGTTGTTTTTTTCTTTCTGCCTTGGTGTGCTGGGATCGGATCCTGCTTACCTTCCTCTCCTTACAGAGATCCTGATATAGACGCCAGATTGGGAATGTAACAGGGCTGGGTCTTCTCTTCCAGTCCCACTAGACACCATGGTAACTAATCAAGTTGGTGGTTGCTGTTAATACCTATGTATGTGTGTACACATTTCTTCTTCCTTTGCCAACTAACCAGCTAGCTCTCTACTAACGTAACTTCACTGTAATTTGTGCTGGAATCTGTTGGCAAAGGGATGATGCATTTCAGTGGGTGCTTGGGTTTCATTGTCTCATGTCTAGCTGGGGTGGGATTGCTGCTTATCCCAAGTGGTGGCCCTCCATCTCTTCCAACAGTGAACTTGCCAGTGCATTGACTAAAGCACAGGAAATGCAGAGCCCTTCAAAATAGTAGTCAATTCCCTATAAGCATTCCTTTGGCTCAGACAGCTTGTGTGTTTGAAAACTTGCAGTGACCTAAGTGCATTAGATGCTGAAGCCTGCATTATGACTTTTAGATAGTGTAGTTATGAAGAGCTTTGTGAATAAATCAAACAATTTGTGATTACATCATTTTGATAACAGAAGGGCTACTTTATCTCTGAGACAGTAGAAGCCCCTTGCTGTGATGACGGGGGGCAGTACTTCTATTTTCTTACTGCTGTATGTGTAAGGACCTAAATATTCTATGGTTAGACTTACCATAGGATAAAAAAATTATTGCCATGTGAGGAGGTGGTCTGCTTAATGTCACTGTCCTCATTTGCTTGTTTCTGTACTTGTTTTGTATACTGTCTGTCTACAAAGATGGTGGGGGAAGAATGCCCAGTGGTTGGAGGGTTGTGGTAGCAAACAGAACTCCTGTGTCAGCTGTCAGGGAGGTGGCTAGTCGTCTTTCCTGGGTGCTTGGGTATGAGGGGGTAGACATAGCATTTAGAGACCCATTACTGTGCTGCCCAGAAGCTACTGATATTAATTGCAAGGACATTTCCTCATATACGTAGCTCTCTGGTATTAATTTCTCTGTCTGTCACTGATTTGTTTTCAGTCTTGCTTAAAGCAGATGGAAAAAAGCAAACAGAGTGAAAACTGGCAACCTTCTTTTAGGGGGGTTGGTTCTTAGAGCAAGACAGTTTCCTTGTCTGAAAAAAAAGATGGGTCTGAGTAGATATTTGAGTAGCTGTATCAGGGCACATAGCTTACATGTCAGGTGTGACTCTTAAAGCTAGTTCTAGAGACTAGTGTCTGATGTGAGTGGGCAGAATTATTTTGGGATTGTAGCCTAATCAAAAGCAAGGAAACTAGTGTGGAGTTTGGTAGGAAGTACCTTGCTGGTATGGAGAGTTGGTGGCTCTTGCAAGTGCTTGCTCTAACTGTAGCCCGGGTATAACACCTGCCTCAGTGACTGCAACTATTTAGCTTATAGTTAGAAGATAATTGCTGTTTACTATTGTTAACTGAAGCTGCAGCCTCAGTGGAGAACACGCATATGGGTTTAGACGGGTGGGGGTTAATTGTGACATCTAGGGAACAGGGGGGTTGGAGGAGCTGCTGTGCTATGTTAATAGCTGTTGCTTCATGTTGCTTACCAGTGAGCCTCTGGGAGGAAGGACAGAGAAATGTCTGGGGAGAGATGGAGAATTATATGTGTTTATTTCAGAATCCATTATGTTCATTTTTACTTTGGCATAATCTGCCACATTCATCTTTCCATCACTCGTTTTTTGTTTTTGTTCTTTTTTTTTTTTTTTTTTTTTTTTTTTTTGTGCCTCTTGAACATTGTCGTGCAAACTCTGCTCTGCCACCTCGTCAGCTGCAGTACCTCTGAGAGTTTGATGTCACCGGTTAAGCAGGCTCCACAGAAGTCACCCTCCGACACAGAGGGTCTGGTAAACAGCGTGCCCGCCAGATCACACCAGGTAAACTGCTTCCTGCTGCTTCCCAAAGCAGGATCCTCTTAGAGTGTGTGGGAGATGGTATGGAAAAAGATAAAGGCAGGGTGGGACACATGAATTGGGTGTCTGTCAAAGTGATGAGGGCTGGGGTGTAAAAGTGTCTGCTCTGAACAAAGGATGGCCAGTATGCTGGGACTGGTGAACACTTCTGTTAGTGGAGTTAACGCATTTGGAAGAGTAGCATCTTGATACTAATTGAGATGGAGTTTTATGCCCTTTTTGTATTAATATATAAAAAAGATGGTTCTGATCTTGTGCATTAACATATGCAAGTGGTAGTGAAGTGTAAGAGTGAGAGCCTGACAAGGAGTGGGCAGAGAGTAGGTGTTTAATGTAGAGACAACATTATTTACTAGATGTGTAATCACCCCATAAACCTGCCTAATCTGTTCTTGGATTGTAATGGGAAGGAATTTTACTTACTCTCTCATCACTGTGAAGGTGAATGCCCTGTGGCATGTTCTTCCTTCACAAGGAAATGAGCCAGTGCAGTGCAAACACTGAGTAGCGATGATCGATTTGAAGATGATTCTTGCTGTTGAGAGCTCTCCTGTGCTAAGCCACCCAACTTTTGTGGGCTTGAAGTCGCCATGTTTTGCTTTGTGCTTGCTGCTGTTAGCAAAGTTCTGATGACTTTAAAGGAAAAAGGTGGCTCTTATCCAGACTTAACATCCCATGAGAAATTAGAAGGAAGAGAGCATGAATCAGACAGAGATTCTACGCAGTGTATGATTACCTATTACAGTAAACAGGCTTTTGTTATTTATAAGCTGTGTCTTACCTCTTGGTTTGTGTATTCCAAATAGTTCTCCTCAGAGGTATGGATACTGAGTGAGTCTAAGTCCAAAATGGATTTTTTTCTTCTTAATTAGCCACCTTTTAACAAAAGTAGCTGCAGAAAAGCATGTGAACTGATGGGTTTCTAAATCAAATTTAATACCTGATTTCCTAGTTTCTTCCAACAAAATAATGGAGTGTGTGTTAACACTACAGGAAAAAAAAATACAGTGCTAACAGTAAGCTAGATAAAGTCACTAGTCTGTTGAGCTTCCAGTCTGGTTTTGAAATGCATCATGTTCTTGGCAGATGCAGTGTTTCCAGAGTTCTAGCACATAGGCCCACAAAGCTACCTTTTGACTCTAGAGAACAGTTATTCTTTGAACATAAAGGCAATATGCTCCAGTTGCAAGATTTAAAAATAGTTCAGTTTTTGATTGGATGGGTCTAGTAGCAGCAGGCTGCCTATAAGGCCTGGATAAAGCTCATCTTTTCGAGATCATGGTAGGGGTTTTTAGAATGTGTGAAAGAGGCAGGAGATTCCCACTCCCCCACCCCCAAAAAGAAAGAAAAAAGCTTAGATGTGGGGTGTATGTTGCAGTAGCTGTTGGAATCAAGTTCCTTAGGTAAGACAAAGATGTTTTATGTAATTACAGTCATGGTATGAAGCAGTACATGCACGTGCCTTGAGAGCTGTGTGAAGGAAGAGTTTTGCTGTTGTGGGCTTATATCTTGAAAGCAGGAATACTTTCATTTTTTCTGTAATGTTTTGGTGTGAAAACTTAATGTGTCCTCAGCCTTCTGTGTCCCCTGTGTTCTGGGTCTCAATGTATAGGAAGGAACACATTAGAATAAATTTAACTCAGAATTTGGGGTGCTTTTACTGTCCTGTAGTCACTCCACTCTGCTTATTCCTTGACAGAGTCCTCCAGGGTCTTCCCGCAGGTAAGTTCCTAAAAGAAAACACGAAGTGTAAACACTCCTGACCTCAAAGGAAAAACGTGGGAAATGGTTTTAGTTTAGTTTTTTTAATTCCTTTTGTCAAACAAGGAGAGCTTTGCTTGGATTTTCATTTCTTGGCAAACATTTGTAGCAGCAAGTGGTTCCTCTACCTTCTGTTAAGTATTTGTCCCATCTTTACAGAACAGAACGTAAACATTTACGTTTTTTTTTTTAAAGATCTAAAATAAAATCAAGATAGATCAGGTTTTGAACAGATGGTTTAAATCAGTGAGGAAACTAAATTTCAATTTTTTTAAACTTCTGGCCATAGTTGTTTTGTTGTTGGTTTTTTTTTTTTTTTTTTAAAGGATGATATCAACATGCAAATTTGAAAACTAGGATCATGTATAAGTAAAACCTGATATTTCTTGGTAGTCAAGAAATTAGTTGTAGTGTTCAAGCTTTTGAGCTGTTGTGTAGGTGGAATGTTTGTATTCACATTCATAGCAGTTCCCAGAAGCTGGTGCAGGCTGCTTGCTGATTCAGGGACACTTCTGTGTCTTGGCTTCCCCGGCAATTACAGACCAGTGGTTCAGAGAGTCAGTGCTGCAGGCAAAGGGTGAAGGCCTGTGGGCTTCTTTATAGCCTTTGACTTGGTAGGATGTGTAGAAAATGACTGACTTTTGTGCTTCGCTGGTTAAAAAGAACTATGAATACAAATACACAACCTCTGCCTATGCAAGTTAAAAACAGTAATAGAGGTGTTCCCTCTCCAAAAGTGGAGTTTAAATTAATTAAGGGAATTTTTTTCATTTTGTTATTTATGTGTCAGTTTAAGAATCAGTGATAAAGTATGTGTCCACATTGCTTCTCAGCTGAAAGTGCACTTGAGCCTGCACTTGCCTTGTGTTTTGGGTGCAAAGTTATCAAAGTTTGGACCTTGCTTTCTGGAGTCCCCCATAGTGCTGGAAGTATGCATATCTGATTCTGTGAATGTTCAGTCAGCTCCATTTGTTTTCACTGTCTCTTTCTCCCAAGCAGGTGCGATCTATCCTGTCAAATTTTATATGGTATTTCTTCTCCATGCCATCATTCGGTAGTGACTCGTATTCTACCATGACTGTGCTTTGGATGAATGAGAAAAGCATTTCCAGTGAAGACAAGAACTATATGTGTTTCCCAGAATGGTGTCTGTGTTTAGCTGGTAATCTGGGTTGCAGCAAGCAAACTGGAAGGCAAATGTGTATTGTCCCAAGATGTGCTAACTTCAAGGTGGCTATCATTTGACTTTGTGCTTTTCAAGTAGCTGAGTATTAATTTCTAGGCAGGCTGAAGGACCACTCATCTTAAAGTGTAACTTGTGTTGAAGTGCATTTCTGATGTACAAAGCAGTATGGTATAGAGCTTCTAAGCAGGTAGGTCTATCGACGCAGAAGCAGGGAGCACTAAATTTAAGTGCAGATTTCTGGCTTTGCTTTTTCTGTGAACAGGCACTGTGTAAGCTCTGTTCCAGGCTTTTACTGGACCCCAGGATTCTGGGAAGGAGCAATTCATGGTGCTGGGAATCTTGACTCAAGTTTCAGATAGATTTCCTGGAGCTGGAATCTATGGTAGCAACATCTTTCAGAATCTAAACCAATCTGAAAATACTGTAGATGACTATTAGACCTTGGTGGTCTAACTTTGCAATTCCTATTTCTTTGGTGTAATTTGAAATTCATGACTTTGCTGCCAAACTTTTAGCAACGTATTGGTGTGCTTGCCATTCTTTACCCTTTGGTTCTGAATGGAAAAATTACACTGCTGGTTCTGACTGGAAAAATTGCAAGGCTTAGGAAATGCTGGGTTATATATGGCAGTGCTAGTCCGACTTCTGGTTCTGAAGAGTCGGGATGATTTTATTTAGGATTAAAAATAGGTGAAAGTTCTGAATTGTTTAGACTTTTTTGGAAAGTTTTATTTGTGGAAGAACAATCTTTGTAAAGATTCAGATCACCGGAGGTATCAAATGCTGGAAAAATGGCCCTGCTGCTGGATGATAATCAGCAGCTAGTAAATCAGTTGACAGCAAATCAAATAGGTTGTTACAATAGATCCTCCTTTTCTCGGTGTTAGCTAATCTACAACTTAGTTAGATGACAGTGAGCACATCAACATAGTGATAACTCTCTACCACCAGCTAACTTGCTGGTTGCAGCAGGACATGGCATAAAATTAGAATAGTGATAATCTATCCCAAGTGAATTCCTGTGGTAGAAAATTGGCCCAGCAGAATTACTTGAACAAACCTTGACCTGTCATAGTGGGCACTTTGTACAGTTGTGGATTTATTTTTAATTTTTTTTTAAACTGATAGGACGTGCTCTCAAGCGGAATTTATCATACTCTGGGCCTATGGCTTTAGGTAGATGAGAATTCCAAAATTGCTTGCAAATAAACAAAGATCACTTTGCCTTGAAGTTTGTATAGACACTGCAGTCTAACTGGAATTAGTAATGTAATACTAATATACGCATAGAATCATTGATAGGTTCGGGTTGGAAGAGACCTTAAATACCATCTAGTTCCAACTCCTCTCCCTAGGCAGGGACACCTCCGACTAGACCAGGTTGCTCAAAGCCCCATCCAGCCTGGTCTTGAACACTCCCAGAGATGGGGCATCCACAACTTCTCTGGGAAACCTGTTCCAGTGCCTCCCCACCCTCAAAGTAAAGAATTTCTTCCTAATATTTTATCCAAATCTCTCCTCTTTCAGTTTAAAACCATTATCCAATGTCCCACCACTTCACTCCCTGATGAAAAGTCCTTCCCCATCTCTTCTGTAGGCCCCCTTCAGGTACTGGAAGGCTGCTATAAGGTCTCCCTGGAGCTGCCTTTTTTCCAGGCTGAACAATCCCAACTCTGTCAGCCTGTTTTCACAGCAGAGGTGCTCCATCCCTCTGATCATCTTTGTAGCCTTCCGCTGGACCCATTCTAACAGGTCCATGACCTGTCTGTGCTGAGGATTCCAAAGCTGGACACAGTACTGCATGTGCAGTATATATAATGTTGGAGACCAGAACAACATGAGACCTAACAGCAGAAAAAGGAGGAGGAAAAAAAAAAAAAAGTGGCTCTAATGAGACTTTAAATCTAGAATTTTCTGAGACATCAGTATCTTCTCTTTTGAGCATTTCCTCAGTCTGTTATTTATATTCAGCATTTTGTGTCCACATACAAGTTTTTAACCTTCTGTCCATCTCCTTCCTCTGGTCTTTTCTTTATCACTCGGGAAGTGCTTTACCTGGTTGCTAGAAACTTTGGGTTTAAACTACCTCTGAAAAAGAACGAGGTATTTAGCAGATGCATGCTTTGCTATTGTGTTGTGGGGAAAACAGCTGTGAGGAATTGTACCTATATGGTCCCTCAAATACTTAACTTTCTGTATAGAAGGTCTCTTTTCATCTCTGTCCCTAATTGCTTTGGAAGATAGATGGAAGGATTTCTGGGTCAGTTCCATAGAGATGTTTTCTAATTTGACAGCGTACCAAAAGTACTGGAAAGAAGGAGATGGGAAAAATGCTTGTGAAGGCTACTTCTGCCTGGGACGGCTACTTCTGACTGGGACATATGGGAAACTGAAGGAGGGTGAAATAGATATCATTATTTTGAAGCAAAAACTGCTTAAAAACCTGCAACCAAACTAAAAGATCTCTCCTTATGATCCACCCCCCCACCCCAAATAGGACAGTCCATTTTCCTCCTGCACATGAAGTGCGTGAGGTGTATGATCTCTCTGCCAAGGTCACCTGGTAGGTGCTTGCAGCCTTCTGATCTGTGCTTATGTCAGTTTGGGTGTGCAGAATAGGAGCTGCGGGTCGGACCTTTCCATAAAGGTCTCACCTGTCTTGTTGGGTACCTGCTCTTTACAGGCTGCAGTCCTGTCCTCAGCCTGTCTTGAGTAGCTGCAGTTAGCTTTCCTGTGGGCTGTGTTTTTGGAGGACGTGGTGTTTTAGGAAGATGCTGGCGTGTTTGCATGCTCTAGCCAAAGGGGGTGTTGTAATGTCCTCCACTGCACCCCAGCAAATACAACGAAGGTGTGTGGCCATGCTTACCCAGTGTGTCCGTGGAGGCACTCGCTGCCTGGGTTGGCTTGGGAGTCAGGCAAGAAATCTGCATTACTGCACTGTTTCAGTGTTTTCTGGCTCGCTGCTGTGCAAGTCTTGATCCCGTCACTTGCTTGGGCAGTGACTGGTGTCATAACATGACTGCAGGTTTGTTCTCTCCCCTATTACCCGAGTAGTACTGGTATGCTGGGATATACAGGACTTGAGTGGCAGTATTGGGGTGCATACTCTGCCGTCTGCTGGTAAATGTGTAGTACAGTTCCTCCTGAAAAATATTAAATCTGGCATGCACCTCACTAAGCTGTATGTCTTTGCTGTATAGCATGTAAAATTTGCTGCTTTTCAGAACCAAAGAGTCTAGATTTTGCTTTTTGTGAGAAACAAGCAGCTGTGACAGTACTGAAAGGAGGAAAAGATGCAGCATGTTTGGCATCCTCCTGGTAAGAGAAAGGTGGCAGACTAGAGCTCATTTGTAGGTGAGGCTTCATTCCACCTGCTTCAAAGTGCTGTTGGCAGTCATAAAAGCTCTGTGGTCTTGCTTTAGCTTTGGTGTTGCTGCAGCCCCTGCAGAAGCAAGGGGCTATATGGCCTGTTCTGAAAAATACTGATTGTGCTTTTTTTGTTCTGTTCCCAGGGCCCAGTCATTTATGCGCAGTTAGATCACTCCGGAGGACAGCACAGTGACAAGATTAACAAGTCAGAGTCTGTGGTCTATGCTGATATTCGGAAGAACTGAGATGAGATCCTAAGCTATCCAAAGGAAAACACACATTCCATTCAGACTGGAACCGCTTGAACAAGATTTGACCCAGAGAACTCACATGTGGCCTTTGATGCCTAGGCTAGGACCAATGCATGTGCATACAGAGGGAAAGATATATATGTATTGTGTGTAAATAGTCTATTTAATCGTACAGAAGTGAGACCAATGTTGCATGTTGAAATGCGGTAAGAATTTTGCTTATAAATTGCCAATATTCTTTTTAGTATCTTGTGTGACGAGAGAGAAAGTGAAAACTCGCATCACATTTTTAAAATATTTTTATCTTGATTATTAATGGAGAAACTGGAAGATGCCTGAAGATTCTAGACTGACCTGGAGATTCTTTTTTTTTTTTTCTTTTTTTTTTCTCATAGGTCCTAATTTGTTTTGTTGGGGTGAATATAGAGAAGATATCTTCTTTATATTCACAGAGTTCTTTATGTGTACAGGGTATTCATCTTTTCTTGGTCAGATTCTCAGTACAAGCTGCCTTCTCTTAGAAACTAGACACTCTCACGTGGTCTTGTAAGGCCAAATTGTGACTCCTAGCTATCAGAAATGTATGTGTTAGCAGTGCAAGTGAAGGAAATGTTTAGGCCTACCTGACCTGTGTAACTCAGGTCACAGAACTGTTTACTTCCATATTGAGCCCATCTATTCAAGCTTAGTCCGTTAAGGCACAGAGATAGCGTTGAATTAATGCATTTTGTAAAATGGTAGTTTACCTGTGAAAACTTAAAGGAATCTATAGCTGTAGGTGCTTGCCTCAGACTCTGCTGAACCTTTCAATGACGTGTTTCTTCCTCAAAGCTCTGTCATCTCATACAAGCATGGAAAAGGGCTGCAAGGGATCTGGAAGCTGTAGTAGTCCCTCACTTCTCTCCCGTGGCTCCATTATGCCACTGTCACTTCCTTAGAGATGCTTGTTCTGTTCTTAAAAGACCTGAATGACCTCTGGAGGAAATCTAGGGCTTCACTCTTGGGTTGTTTTGGTTTGTTGGTTTTTTTTGTGTGCTTTTTTTTTTTTTTTTAATGTGTGTTTTTTTGTATGACCTGTATTTGCACAGAGGATGGAGAGGGCAGTTTATTTCCTTCCTCTCTGCAAGTCTGCCACTTGAATATGATTTCCCAGCTTCTTGTTTCTAGATTAAACTCCTCGTAGGTTGTTATGGATCTCTGATTGCTCTCTTCTGCTGAAGAGTATCTTTCTTTAGCTGGCCCATTTGTATCCTGAAATGTGGTGCTCAAAACTAGAAGTGGCATTCCAGCTGAGGTCTTCTCAAAGTAGCATACAGTAGAAGGTGTCTGTTTTGTACATCCTAATGTGCTGTTGGCTTTTTTGTTGCAGCAAGTAAGTTTCAGTCTGGTCTGCCATAACCCCTCTCTCTGATTCTTACCTGTTTCGTAAGGGTTCAGTCTATTCCACAGAATCACAGAATGGTAGGGGTTGGAAGGGACCTTCAGTGATCATGTAGTCCAACCCCCCCGGCAAAGCAGGTTCACCTAGAGCAGGCTGGACAGGAATGCATCCAGGCAGGTTCTGAGTATCTCCAGAGAAAGATTTCACAGAATCAGTCACAGAATGGTTGAGGTTGGAAGGGACCTCAGGAGATCATGTAGTCCAAGCCCTCACTCGTTAAGCATGGTTAGCTGGAGCAGGTCGCCCAGCACTGTGCTCAGTTGGATTTTGAGTACCTCCGCAGGTGGAAACTCTACAGTGTCACAAAAAAAGTACTTCCTTGTATTCAGGTGGAATTTCCTTTTTTCAAAATTCTGGCCATTGCCTCTTGTCCTGCCAGTGAGCAGTACTGAGAAAGAGTAGTGCTCTTCATTCCCTCCCCCTGAGTATCTACACATACTGTCAAGATCTCCCCCAAGCCTTTTCTTCTTTGGGCTTAACAGTTCCAGCTCTCTCAGCCTTTCCTCATATTGAAAGATGTCCCAGTTCCTTTATCAACTTTGCAGTCCTGTGCTGGACTTGGCCCAGTAAGTCCATATCTGTTTTGTACTGGAGAGCCCAGAACTGGACTCAGTACTGCAGGTGTGGCCTCGCCAGTACTGAATAATGGGGAAGGATCACCTCCCTTGACCTGCTGACAATGTTTTGCCTAATGCAGCCCAGGATATCATTTTACTTTCTTTGCACGATGGCTCATGTTCAACCTGGATCCGCACAGGGCCTTTTCTGCAAAGCTGCTTTCCAGCAAGGCAGCCCCCAGCATGTACTGGTGCATGGGGACTTTGCACTACTCCTTCTTGAACTTCATGAAATTCCTCTTAGTCCAGTTCTCCAGCCTGTCCAGGTGCCTCTGACTGGCAAGAGAACCACCTGGTGTGCCAGCAGCTCCTCCTGGTTTTGTATTGTTTGCAACTCTAGTTTTGTATTGTATTCTCTACTGAAATTACGTTATGGCTTTTTCAGACCTCATCTTCAGTTTGTCAGTTGAATACTTCATTTGAATTCTCATCCTGCCCTCCAGTGAGCTTGCAACACTCTTAGCCTGATATTTGCAAACTTAAGCCTACATTCCACTGTAACATCTAAAAAATAGTTTTAGGCCTATGGCAGACCCTTTCAGAACCACATTAGATAATCCTTCAATTTTGACAGTGCAACTTTAATAATTATTGACAGTGGGAGGTTTTCCAACAAAGTTGGGAATAACTGCATTCTTTCATCACTACACTACATTCTTTCATCAGGATCAAACTTCCACAGTTTCCTGACAACACTTGCCTTTGTTAGAAGCCTCATTAGGATGAACCCTGTTGGTGCTGCTTTCTTTATCTATCAGGCTGTTACTTCCCAACATTTGTTTTACACTTAGTAAAGAAGCAAACACTTTTGACATGATTGATGGATAAACTTGATTTTGATCTACCTGTGTTCATCCCTGTGCACCACCATCTTTCTCCCCAAACATTTTAGAGTAAGATGGAGAAATGCGATGAACGTAATGATCAAAAACTTGCTGCTATGAGAAGACAGGGCTGTCCTTGGCTCTGAAGTCTGCTACTAATGTTTGTTTCTTTTCCTGCTGAAATATACTAGAGAATCTGAGCATAATCCTGATCTGGTGCTAACTTTAAAAAACACTGTTTTTTTTAAACCAGTGTTAAAATCTGGCTGGTGCTAACATTAGGAAACACACTGATGTGGTTGGTGCTAACTAACTTTAGGAAACCTCTCCTTCCATTGTTTTTCTTTAGCTACAGGTATGTTCGTATTGCCTACACTGCTGAGAGGCTCATTGCAAGGCTGCTTGCATCCTCTTTGTGAAGGCAGAATGAACTCGGAAGTACTTTTTTTAATGCTGAGCATCTTTTTAGAAAAACAAAAGTCCCTTCCCCAAGGGACAGTAAAAATGAGTGTGAATCCCTCTCCAATATGAAGGTTGTCGAATTCTCTTCCTTCCTTTCTTTCTTTGTTTTTGTCACGTAAACATGAATGATGTAGCTATTAAATTACTTCATTCAGGCTGAAGTCAAAAGAACTTGAAGCAATGTGAGACAACACTTATGCACTTTCTGTCCCTCGGGTTATCTTAGCTTGTTTAATCATACGATAACCTGTGCTGATGAAACAGGACTGATGCTAAGTTGGTTTACTTAGTAAAGTGTAGGAGATGGAGGACTTCTACTGCCTTGATGGGTAGCAAGCAGAGATTAAAGTCTGACAAGGTCAGCATATCCTGACGTTATGTTGACCAGAAGTTTAACTCTTTTTGCTTTACTGCTCTTCCCTTAATTCTCTGATGCTGTTCTTTGCAGGTGGAAAGGAACAGCATGGACTTTGAGGAACACTGCAAGTGTTTTGTCCTTGTCCTGTTGTAGTACTGTTCCTAGCTTTTCTACAGCCATCTATTTTAAAATGAAGTGCTGTGTAGCAGGCAGGCTAGCTGCAGTACGGCTGAAGGGTAGGCAGCCTCTCTGGTGGCAAATGACTGAAACTGTACGTGGGTCCATCCCGCTCTTTGATAGTGGAGCTGGGGAAGGTCTGTGTGATGTGTAAGACTTGCAGTGACTTGTCTTTTAGTCATCATGTGAACAAAACCAGGGATCAGTCTGAAATCCATTTATCAGCTGAGGGGACAAAAAAAAAATTAAAAATGATCTTTTATGGGTAAAATTTTAGGAGTGCAGTTTCGGATCGCCAGCCTGGGCTCTGGCAGCTAAGGCAGCTGGCACCCTCTAGAGCCAGGGATATGAATGGCATCATTCATCTTCCCTGTTTTTAACAGAACTGCCAAGTGGAAAAGTTTTGGCTTTTTTTAACTAACAGTGGATATATTCTCTCTTATTTTTGATTACCAGAAATTAATTTTGAGAAGAGGATTACAAATAATTATAAAGTATCAACCTAAGTAAATTGGTACTCAGTACATCAAATGTCCATTGCCCCTTTTGACTTCAGCAGTCGTTCTGTGAGGGAGGTGGTTGACATGCTCATGAAATGCCATTAAGAGCCATCACAGGGTGGTGAACATGTCCCTGTAACTAACTGAATTATGTGTCATTTATAACAGGAGACCTGTAGGTTTTTGTTTTCTCTCAAAGCTTTAGTGATATTTCAGTTTGTGGCTAGAAGAGCTGGAATTAGGCTTTTAACTATTTTAAACCTGTGAGAACTGTTTAGGTAACCATCTGTCTTGTAACTGCAGTAACTGTGTATATGCAACTATAGAATGGATCCATTGAGGTCAGGTGTAGGCTGTTTGATTTATAAACAAAACACCTTCACTCTGTATTGGAATCTTGTTTTGGAATTTTACATTATTAATGCATCTACCTGGGACCTCAAATACCAAATGTTCTTATTGTATAATAAGTGATGGAAATGTATTGTCTTTAAAACCATCAAAGCTGAGAAGGTGGGTAAGACTTCTGGGCTGTGGCCACACCCCTGCGGTGCTAGTGTTTAGGTAACATTTTTATATGGGAGACTCCAAAATCACATTAACTATGCTCAGCAATTATACTCTTCTTGAGGCTTCTCTTTCCCTTCTCTTCACTGCCCTAAAGTTAATAAACCCTTTCATTTAAAGGTATTTTTGCACTCTAAACTGTAACGTTCAATGCCTTTGGAGATCAATGTGCTGTGCAATCTTTTCTGTCTCCCTGCAATGCCAGCTGGTTTTATGTGGTAAATGTGGATGGAAACATAGACTGGGTACTTTTCTTTTGTAAACCTCTGTCTTGGAGGAGTGCAAGAGAACAAACACCTGTAAGACAGGTGTATAATCTGTGTGAGGGAGCTAGATATGCATTGCATGGCCTGATTACATGAAGAGCCAGTGTACCAACTGTCAGTGCTTTTGCTTTTACAGACTCATCTGGAAGCAGTTATCTTGGATATTTTTATTTTTTTTAATGGACTTTCATGTTTTCTATTGTAATCTTGTGAATATTTTAATACACTTTCCCCCCCCCTATTACTCGTTTGCTGGATGAGTCTTAATTGGTTAGGGACTGGGAAGAGAGGGGGACTGAAATACACTACTCCTCTGCCTGGCAGTACTCTTCAGTCACTGCAGTCTTTGCTCCATGAACAACAGAGCTGGAGACTTCACCATCTGAATCGTTACCCGGTACTAGGAGAGAACTAAGAAATGCAAGTGAAACTGTAGAGAATACACATAGGAGAGAAATAGCTTCACAGCAGGACAGCCACTGAAAAAGGGGAGCTGACAGACTGTCAGGTACACGTCTTACAAGAACGGAAAATGCTTTCCTTAAACTATCCCGCACCAATACTCTGCACTGGTTAATAGGACATTATATATGGGGTGAAAGAAGACATTTGTGCCACAACAAGGTACTGTAGAATTTGTAACTATAGAATGGTTTCCCTTCCTCTCCACCCTTGCCATGCCAGAGTGATACCTCAAATAGGACTGGGGGAAAGTAGGGGTGGAGTGAGAAGAGGACTTTGCAAAACTCCAATATTTGGGGGTCTTCTTTTTCCCAAAAGCTGAATCCTGAAGAAGCTGCTCTGTCTCAGTTACCTGCTTTTCCTGAATATAAATTACTTCAGTCTCCGGCTCTGTCACCAGTACTGTGTCACTCCCAGCACAGTTCAGCAGTCAGATAAGATGGGGCCCAGCAACTCACTCAAGGCACAATCCACAATCAGTTTCTTTTAAATAGGAGACATTATAGGACACACAATTTCACTTCAACTTAAAATGTTGCACTTTATTTAAATGTATGGAGATACTTTGTTATTTGCACTTAGAAAACACCTTCTCTCTAGGCATTTACATTTCCTCTTTTATTTTCTCAGAGGAAAAAAAGATTAAAATTAGTGAAGCTAGGTCCCATGGGGAAGGGATTGTGCGTTGTTGGATTTGACCTGTTGGGTTAAGCATCTCTTTGCTGCAGCTGCTCCTGTTGTTTTGCTTTTAGCTCCTGGTTATACCTAGAGGGGGAGGAAAAAA